>JASVEL010009495.1:0-102079 GCA_032618575.1 Nicotiana noctiflora | reverse complement strand
CGTTCGAACTATGCGTCCAAAGACTTCACGTTTTCCAAGTGAAGTTAACTCTGTCTGGATAGCGTCTTTCCATTTTGGCCAATCATTTCTCTGTCTACATTCATTGACAGATTTTGGTTCAAGATCCTCATCTTGTTGCATTATTTCAATAGCAACATTATAAGCAAAAATGTTATCGATAACAATATTATTTCGGTTCCATCTTTTCCCGATTGAGACGTAACTTATTGATATCTCTTCATTTTTATTATTTTCAGGTACCTAGACCTCCCCCAAGGTCTTATCATTTGTTACATCTTGGGGCTCTTCTTGAGCCACTACCTCTGTGTTATGTTTACTTTGATCACTTGCTCCTTTTCTTCTTCGAGGATTTTTGTCTTTAGAACCGATTGGTCTACCACGTTTCAAGCAAGGCTTAGGCTCATTTGCTTTAATTAATTGTCCTTCCGGGATATCAACTCGAATTGGAGCATTAGCAACTGGAATATGTGAGTTAGTCACCCTTGGTAGGTTAGTGAATGCATCCGGCAATTGATTTGCAATATTTTGCAAATGAATAATCTTTTGAACCTCTTGTTCACATTGATTTGTTCGAGGATCTAAATGAGACAGTGATAATGCATTCCAATCTATCTTCATTTTCAACTGCTTATTTTCTCCCCCTAATGTTGGATATACTGAATTCATCAAAATGGCAATCCGAAAATCTTGCCGTAAATAAATCTCCAGTCATTGGCTCTAGATATTTTATAATAGAAGGAGATTCATATCCAACATATATCCCCAACCTTCTTTGGGGACCCATCTTTGTGCGTTGTGGTGGAGCAATTGGAACATATGTCGCACAACCGAAGATCCTAAGATGGGAAATATTTGGCTCCTGACCAAAAGCCAACTGCAATGGGGAGACTTTATAATAACTTGTGGGCCTTATCCGCACAAGTGCTGCTGCGTGCAAAATAGCATGACCCCATACTGAAATGGGAAGTTTTGTTCTCATAAGCATTGGTCTAGCAATTAATTGGAGGCGTTTGATCAATGATTCTGCTAGACCATTTTGTGTATGAACATGAGCAACCGGATGCTCAATTGTTATCCCAGGTTGAAATACAATAATCATTAAAGGCTTGGGATGTAAACTCACCAACATTGTCAAGACGAATTGTCTTAATTGCATAATCTGGAAATTGTGCTCTTAACTTTATTATTTGAGCCAACAATCTCGCAAATGCCATATTGCGAGTTGATAGTAAACACACATGTGATCATCTTGTAGATGCATCTATCAAAACCATATAATATTTGAATGGTCCACATGGAGGGTGAATGAGCCCACATATATCACCCTGTATACGTTCCAGAAATGCGGGGGATTCCATCTTAACTTTAATAGTTGATGGTCTAATAATTAATTTTCCTTGAGAACATACAGCACAAGAGAATTCCTTAAATTGAAGAATCTTTTGATTCTTCATTGCATGTCCATGTGAATTCTCAATTATTTTACGCATCATATTAGAATCAGGATGGCCCAATCGGTCATGCCAAATAATAAAATTATCTTGATTAGTAAACTTCTCATTTACTACGGCATGTGTTTCAATCCTGCTAATACTTGTATAGTACAAGCCGGAGGAAAGAGCAGGTAATATTTCAAGCACATATTTCTTACCGGACATTATTGTAGTAATATAAAGATATTCAATCTTTTCATTATTGGTAGTCTCAATATGATAGCCATTTTGGCGAATATCTTTGAAACTTAATAAGTTTCTTTGAGATTTACTACAATATAGTGCTTCATCAATAGCCAAATTTGTTCCTCCTGGTAGTAATAAATTGGCTCTTCCAGAACCTTCAATTAATCTTGTACTACCGGATATTGTATTAACATCCGCTTCTTTCATTACCAAATAAGAGAAATATCTCTTATCTTTTATAATTGTGTGTGTTGTAGCACTATCCAGAAGACATATATCATCTTTATTAATCTTGAGTCCAATTGAAGACTGGGGAATGTTCATATTCTTCATAAAAAAAGGACAAATAATACATTATAAGAAACATGAAAGTCAAGCAAAAAAAAATATTAAGAAATACATTAGGAATGTAGAAAACTAGTAACACATGATGCATTAGGAAAATACACTCAAGAAAAATAAACTAGTTGCAAACATAAAAATAACAACTTTTATAGCTTCATTCCCCAGTAAGATGATTAGTTCTTCAGTCAATATCCTCGAAGAAGTCTCCAACTTCTAAATGAGTAATATTTGTTAGGCCTTCAAAATCATCATCTTTATATGCAAGATGTGCCTTAGAATCATATTTATATGCAAATGGCTTCAGACTCCAAGGCTCAATGAGCCCAATCTGTGAGAGCAAAGTTGAGGATCTCGGACTCAACATCGAGTCCTCACCAAAGCAAAACAAACATATATCCTCAACCATAAGCTAATAATTTTGTCACCATAATCAAATTTGCTTCTTCACAATTGTATATGCTTCGAGAAAATAACATAACGTATAATTAATGAAGCATGATATAACTTGTTAAATTGATTTAATTGCAAATCTGCCAAAGTAGTCACGAACATGAAACACATTTATAAGATGTTTATTCACATATTGAGAAATAACGTCAAAAATAACTAATTATATAATCACACCTACCCTTTCTACCATGGATTATATACATAATCACATTTATAACTTAAATTGGATCATGTTCCTTTCAACAATACAAATATAGAAGCTGACCTACATACTTGATCACCAAATATACTAATTATATAATCTCATACATTTAACATGAGTTTTCATTTGCCTTGGATGCTCCATAATGAGCTATTAAGCTAATAATATTATAGCAGACCATTCTAAGAGCAAACAGAAAGCAATATAATAAGATTAAGCTAAGCTAAATAGTTTCAAAAGCGCAGAAGAATTGAATAGCAAACTGCATCAGTACAAATTTCCATTTAAGAGAGCCAATCTTTATATTCATCCATTCTTATACATTAGGAGGTGAGACGAATACCTTAATCAAATATGGCTCAACTTAGCGGGAGTTAAGAATAAAATTAGAGCTTCGTGCTGATAACGTATTGTAAAATAAAAGCAATGCAGTAAAATGTAAATAAGAAGAGATAGAAAGAAGGGAGAAGAGTTTTGTTCTTTCACTTTGGTGTATTTTTCCATTGCAATTACATGGCCTTTTATAGGCATAAAAAGCAAAGAAGATTGACATAAAATAAGAGATTTAATCTTTCAATTATTCACAACATGGGCATCCAATGTAGTATCCAATGTAGCATCCAATGTAGCATCCAATGTTGTAAAATTACTCATAACACAATCAAATCTTTTAACAAAGTCATGATTTAAGACAACTCTAGACAACGCTCTCTAAGTAGATTGGGGTTAAAAAATATGAATTATCACTATAAGCTTCATCTAAACTCCTTTTAGACTAATTTTTTTCGATTTTTATTTACACAAAAATGAATAAACCTACACAAGATAACATGTCTAGCTTTTACTTGTTCTGATTTTTATAAAACCTTTTGTTTTGTTGAAAACATTTCTTTTTCACTAAAATTATGCTATTTATACTGAGTTATATTATATATTTTTTTTCATAAGTAAATTATCTTATAAAACTAATTAGTAATGTAATACACTATTCTCAAGAACTTAAACAGAACTAGCTAACGTTTGGCCATAAATTTTAAATTTATTTTGAAAAATTTTGATTTGGGTAAAGTTTGGTTTGAAAATGAAAATGTATTTGGACATAAATTTTCAAAACATATTTTTCAAACTTATTTTGGAAAAACATGTATATTCTAGCGTTTTTCAAATTTATTTTGAAAAATTTAATTTGGGTGAAGTTATGTTTAAAGATGAAAATGTATTGTACATATATTTTTAAAATATATTTTTCAACTTTATTTTGGAAATATATATATATATATAATTTTTAAGTTTTAAAATTTTGGCCCAAAATTAGTAATTGGGATGATTTTGGAATTTGTGGTTTGAGGTTTTGGCAAATATGAACACAATTTATGGCCAAAAATGAGTTTTAAAAATAAATTCCAAATTCATTTTGACAAAAATCATAGCCAAACATGGCCTTAATATTTGTAAATATTTTGGCATAAAACCAGTTATTGATCTAGTTTTGGGATTTGAAATTTTTCCAAAACCAAAATAGTTCAATATTTGCCAAATAAAACTCAAATTTATTTTGACAAAATCTATAACCAAACGGGTCCTTAAACACAGACAAGAAAATCATTTTGCAGGGATGTAAAGGGCATAACAGTCATAACAACGTCTTAATAAGAAGTATGCCAAATGTGGTGAGATGAACAGCGGTCAGCAGAATAGTAATAGGTGTAGTCCGTAGGGTGATTGGCCTGAAGAGAGTTAAAAAAAAGGCCAAGAATATCCTCTCCCCACACTGTAGTAAAGCCGAAAGAAGTTGACAGACGGACCACTGATATACCCATCTACTGCGTAGATACTTCTAAAACTACTTTCCCAAAACCAAATAAAAGCCTTATTTCTCTCTCTCAGTCGCTCTCAAATCCGGGGTTTATACCTTTACTTTTTCATTCACTGTATTCAAGCTCTCTGATAATATCATTATGCCTAGAAGATCTTCCTCTGGTCTTTCATGGCGTCCGTACTTTGAAAATTTGGTAGGGGTCTGCTGAAGTTGGTTTGCTTTTCTGTTCAAACCCTTTAATTAAAGATGCAAAGTTTGGGTACTAAAATTCTCAGCTGGAAATTAATTCATAGCCATGAAGATCTGTTTCTTGGTCTATTTGTTTCTTCTTCTGCGGCTTAAAGTTATGATCTTTTAGGAAATATCCCAGTGCTTGTTATCTTGTTTCAAGATCCAAAGGTTGCTGTTTTGCTTGTATTAAGGAAAAGGAGAAAGAAAAAGAAGCTTGGAAATTTCTAAGGAATAATGGAAAAGTATTAGTAGTATTTTAAGGAAAAATACAAGGGGACTTCCGTTTTTTTTTTTGGTAATGGTGAAAGATAAATAAGTATATTTTTAGTTTACTGGAAGCTCTGAAATCGAATACAAGTCGTCTAGTGCTTGACGCCAAGGATATATAGTGCCTTTTCAGTTTGGTAATTGGTTTGAGAACTATTTTCTCTTTTAGTATTACCAAGAAAAGGTCATTTCCAACTTCATTTCACAGACATTCTCATTTTGTTTAGAGATCCGAGCAAAGAAAAGACAAGAATAATGCTAAAAGTTTCAAGTGTTTGAAGCAGAATAAGCAGAGTGCTGTGCTTGTTTTTTGAGAAGTAAAAATTTAAAGGGTATTTTTGTAAATCAAGCAATGGCTTCCTGCAAGGATGGTAAGACGTCGTCAGTAATGGATAACGGAAAATATGTCCGGTATACACCTGAGCAGGTTGAAGCACTTGAGCGGCTTTATCATGATTGCCCTAAACCTAGTTCCATGCGCCGTCAGCAACTTATCCGTGAATGTCCTATTCTCTCAAATATTGAACCTAAACAAATCAAAGTCTGGTTCCAGAATCGAAGGTACAATTTTCTACTATTTTTTAAAATATATATTCTCTTGTTGTTTCCTAAATTATGCTTGAAAAATTACATTTTTCGAGTTCTCAGCTATTTTCTCTATGTTTTTTCTTTGTTCAACAATATGCACTTCCATTTTCATTATCCCATTCTCCTTTTTCTATTCCTACTAGTTATGTGTGAATGACATAAATTTTGGGTTGCGGCCCTTCCTAGGACCTGCATGAGCCGGATTGGTCTAGATGATGTGTGAATGCCATAAATGTTTGTTCGTTTTTGAATTTTGGATAAATGTAGATGCAGAGAGAAACAAAGGAAAGAGGCCTCACGGCTTCAAGCTGTGAATAGGAAGCTGACGGCAATGAACAAGCTATTAATGGAAGAGAATGACAGATTACAGAAGCAAGTTTCACAACTCGTGTATGAAAATGGTTACTTTCGTAGGCAAACTCACAGTGTAAGAATCTTTTCCCTATATCTGTAAAACCACTGTTGTTCCTTATCATCAAGATAATAAGGCTTGTTTCTTTTTTCTGTATATGCAGACAACGCTTGCAACAAAAGATACGAGTTGTGAATCAGTGGTGACGAGTGGTCAACACCATTTGACATCTCAGCATCCGCCAAGGGATGCTAGTCCTGCAGGGTTAGTGAGTGGGATTACAGTTGTTGGGTCCTTTTCTTGTAAACATCGTGGTTTCTGAGTTGTGACCATTTTCCTTGTTTTTTGTGTTTGTGAGGTGTGAGCTTATGCCAATTTTTTTTGTTGTGCTTTTCCAGGCTTTTGTCCATTGCAGAAGAAACTTTAACAGAGTTTCTTTCAAAGGCTACTGGAACTGCTGTTGAGTGGGTCCAAATGCCTGGAATGAAGGTATTTTTTATGTTGAAACAATACGTTCACATTAAAGATTTTAACTTATATGCACGGACAGTGTCAAAGAATAAAGTAAAATGTTTAATTTAACTTGTTATATTAGGTAAAATGTATATTTTCTAGCATATGGCATACTAATCTCATTCTATGGATGATTACTAGTAATTAGCTTTTAGGCGACTTGATAGCGAGTATTCTTATATATGTCAACGCGCAGATGATAAACTGAATAGATTAGTAGTGTATAACTAAATTTTATCCCCCAGGATAGCGGCAGGAAGGGGTGGTAGAGAACTTTGGTGTTCTGGTTTTACATTTTCAAGAGTCTTGTCCGACCATCAAGGAAGTGTTTAATTATTATTTAGAATAATCCTGGTTTCTGATTTTGTATTGATATTCAAGGATTTGTTTGTCACTTTCTTGTTACTGTATTTACACTACTTCATTAATTATCGGTAAGTCGCATATTGTTTTTAACATAAGCCAATGTGAAATTGAATATCAGCAATACGTGCATTAACTCTACTGGCAGAAGAGCTTTAAATAAAAAAATCTCCATAGTATTTTACAATTCTATTTTATTGGAATTGTATTTTTATTTGATATAATTAGAAATCAATTGTGAAATTTTATGTCGATTTTATTTATATTACGTAAGATATATAATAAACTAAATGTTAAATTGGAGTAATGTATGGAAATAGGCGAATGGTATAATTTGCTAGAAATTTTTATTCAACTAAAACCAAATCATAATTTTTTTTAAAGTATGCACTAAGCAGCGAACCTCCTACAGATCCTCTAAATTTTTTAAAACAATATAAACTGTATTGTTAACAGCCATCATTATGATCAGTTTTTTAAACATTCCAATTATCCAGAATATTTTTTTTGCCGGAGATGAATATAACTCATGCCATAATTGACTTATGAAGAGTTATAAAATGTCACAATCTTCCAGTCTTAGGATAGACAATTCACCACTATAGTTTTGGTGCATTGGTCCCCCCTTAGGCTAATATCTTGATCATTACCAATTATTAATGTATCTTGACACGTCCCCCCCCCCCCTCCTCCTGTAGCCATATTGATTTAGCTCTTTCTAATTATCTCTCTGTTGAAATGAACAGCCTGGTCCGGATTCCATTGGAATCATTGCTATTTCTCATGGTTGCACTGGCGTGGCAGCACGAGCCTGTGGCCTGGTTGGTCTAGAGCCAACGAGGGTAAGTTGATCATCTACTTCTAAATTTGTGTTTCTGGCACTCTTACGTGAAATTAATTCTGTGAGATTTCTCCAGGTTGCTGAAATCCTTAAGGATCGCCCCTCTTGGTTTCGGGACTGCCGGGCCGTTGATGTTCTCAATGTGCTGCCTACCACCAATGGTGGAACCATTGAACTTCTTTACATGCAGGTAGGTTACTGTAATGTTACTTCTCGTGTTTGTGTATTCGTTCTCTTCTTCTTGAACTTATAAAAGATTTTATTTTTAGCTTTATGCACCAACGACGCTGGCACCTGCCCGTGACTTCTGGCTGTTGCGGTATACAACTGTTATGGATGATGGGAGTCTCGTGGTAAGGATTTGTTTTGTCTAGTTACTACTCTTCTAATATCAAAAATTATAATTTGCCAAGTCTCCGGACAATGTGTGAATTTCTCCAATGTCACTGATATGTGTCGGAGGAAGTAGCATTCCATGTTGGTATAACTTAGCCGCTGATGTATATCATAGAATGCTTAAGAATTTTCTCCAGTTGCACCTTTACTTTCTATAGGATTTATTCATATGCAGCGTGAATTAACATGTCTCATTTAATAAAATGCCTAGGTGTGTGAAAGGTCACTTGGAAATACTCAAAATGGTCCTAGTATGCCCCCAGTTCAGAATTTTGTGAGAGCAGAAATCCTACCTAGTGGATACCTGATTAGACCTTGTGAGGGCGGTGGTTCAATTATCCACATTGTCGATCATATGAATTTAGAGGTAAAGTTGTAGTCCATTATATCCTGCTCTGTTTCACTGTGCCTACTCTTTCGCTGTTATGGTTGACGATATTATTATTGTTAGGCATGGAGTGTGCCAGAAGTTTTGCGCCCACTTTATGAGTCATCAGCAGTTCTAGCTCAGAAGACGACAGTGGCAGTAAGATTTTTTTTTTCAAGTTGGTTAATACCACATGATGTTGGATTGGAGAGTAATATTTGCATTCTGGACACTCAATCACATCCTCTTCGCAGGCTCTACGATACCTCAGACAGATTGCACAAGAGGTTTCACAGACTAATGTCACTAACTGGGGAAGACGACCAGCAGCTCTACGCGCATTAAGCCAGAGGTTGAGCAGGTTTGGAAATCCTCTTTTTGATATATGCTCTTTCAGTGTTCTAGAGTTTTTAAGTAATTAAAATCAATTATTTTGGCAGAGGCTTCAATGAGGCTCTGAATGGTTTGACTGATGAGGGTTGGTCAATGCTCGGTAGTGATGGAATGGATGATATTACCATCCTTGTGAACTCTTCTCCTGACAAATTGATGGGCTTAAACCTTTCTTTTGCGAATGGATTTTCATCTATGAGCAATGCAGTTATGTGTGCAAAAGCGTCGATGCTTCTACAGGTCTGTTCACTTGTCTCAGTACTTTAAAGCCTATAAAATTTGATTGCAGGTTTTGTGTTTGTGTAAGTAGATAAATAAAGATTTCTTATTTTTATTGTCCAGAATGTGCCTCCTGCTATACTTCTGAGGTTTCTGCGGGAGCATCGATCTGAATGGGCAGACAACAATATAGATGCTTACTCTGCTGCAGCAATCAAGGTTGGTCCCTGCTGCCTACCTGGGGCTCGAGTCGGTAACTTTGGGGGTCAAGTGATACTTCCACTGGCGCATACTCTTGAGCATGAAGAGGCAAGCTTAGTAGATTTATTTAATCTTACATTGTTTTGCATGCCTAGAACTGTTCCAGTCTTTCTTTCTTGGAGATTTTCTTGTGATTTCTTGTCTTTGTTTCTGATGATGTGCTCCTTTTTTGCTTAGTAGTTGCTGGAGGTCATTAAGTTGGAAGGAGTTGGCCATTCTCCCGAGGATGCGATAATGCCGAGAGATATGTTTCTGTTGCAAGTAAGTTTTATTTCTGCCCATGTAAATATAGTCCTTGTGCTGTCCGTATTTTCAACCTTTCTGGTGCAGTATAAAATGAAATCTAATTTTATCAAAACTGATATATTTGAAGGCAATGTTTCTGCATCTTGCGTCTACTTCAATTGCAATATGAGAATGTCTTTCCTTGAATTGAAAGATTTTTCTGATGTGTGGAACATTGCATTACATCAACAAGCAAAGGCAAAAAAGAAACTTTTAGTATGGAAGAGATAGAATTTTAAGTATATTATGTAGTATGGAAAAAATACAACTTTAATCAATACGCATGCTGCTTAACATATTTGTTTTGGAGCGTCTTAGTTATTTCCCAGGCTTTGAAAAGTTATCTAGCACCATGATTAATCCGTTTTGGATAATAGATCTCCTATCTTGTTTGGCAAAAGTCATTATGCATGATCATCTAATGTTTCACTTTCTTGCATTGTGTCCGATGACTCCCTAATACTTATATTAGCATATCATGACTATGTACTGGACTCATATTGGTCAATTTTGAGAGACAGCTGAGTATTGTGGGCATCTGTTGACTCTTAACATGGTTTTTAACCACTCTTTTGATTTCCCTGTTCTCCTGCTAAAATAGGAATCTGGAAACAGATACAGTGGAATTTGTTTCCGATGAGACTTGGGTGTTTCACTGTTTCTGAGCAGGCTGCAATCTTTTTCCTGTGTCTCTTGTACTAGTGGTAATAGTCATTACATGCTTTTTGGCAGCTATGCAGTGGAATGGATGAAAATGCTGTTGGAACCTCCGCCGAACTCATATTTGCTCCTATTGATGCCTCGTTTGCTGATGATGCACCATTGCTCCCTTCTGGGTTTCGCATTATTTCTCTCGAATCTGGAAAGGTTAGCATTTGTAGTCTCCCATTAGCACTTTTTCTTTTAGAGGTTTCTTATCCTCCATACGTTGTGCAGGAATCCTCCAGTCCGAACCGCACCCTTGATCTTACTTCTGCTCTTGAGACTGGCCCAGCTGAAAACAAAGTGGGCAATGACCTTCACACAAATAGTGGCACATCAAGATCTGTCATGACAATTGCTTTTCAATTTGCATTTGAAAGCCACATGCAAGAGAATGTTGCTTCAATGGCTCGACAGTATGTCCGAAGCATTATCTCATCTGTTCAGAGGGTTGCATTAGCACTTTCACCGTCTCACTTGGGTCCCCATGGAGGTCTTCGTCTGCCATTGGGTACTCCGGAAGCACATACATTAGCTCGTTGGATCTGCCAAAGTTACAGGTTTGTTGTATATACTTGCATGTTTGCCTAAAACAGGAACACTCTTTCAGTCATGATTGTCAGTCACAGGTCAGCTATTGTGCATGTGATTTCCTATATCAAATTCTAAATAATATACATGACTTTATGGCAACCTTAGTTGGTTTATATGTACAATGGTTAGATTATCACGTGTCTCATTTTCCAGAAATTGGCTCATCATTCACTCAGATGTATCTTTCTTGTCATATTAAAAAAATGGTTACCTGCCTCTAACAAAAGGGTGTGATCCTCCTTTTCTTTACTTTCTTTGGTTTGTCTGCCTCTGATTTAGTTATGGAGTTTGACACAGATGTCCCTTGATTATCTTTTTATTATACTTTTTGCTTCTTAAGGTGCTTTTTGGGCGTGGAGCTTCTGAAATCGATTGCTGAAGGAAGTGAATCAATCCTCAAAAGCCTATGGCATCACTCGGATGCTATTATCTGCTGCTCTGCTAAGGTTTCAGCACTTTCTCACGTCAATCTCATATCATTCTTTTGCTTGTTGGGGACTCTGTGTGCAGCCCTCTGATGCCGCCAAATTAGAAGAAACTTTTTCCGATTTGTCATTAGGAATCTTGACAGCTTTTAATTATTTATTTTTGTTGCAAGTTTAGTTCTTCTGAGTAAGTTCAATAAGTATGCAGGCTATGCCAGTTTTTACGTTCGCAAATCAGGCCGGTCTTGACATGCTTGAGACAACATTGGTTGCACTTCAAGATATTACCTTGGAGAAAATTTTCGATGATCACGGAAAGAAGAACCTTTGCACTGAGTTCCCACAGATAATGCAACAGGTTAGTATTCCTTTTATGAGGGAAAAAATAAAAAAAATGTAGCAAGGAAGTGATTGGGTGGTCTTGTAGATGCTATTACAGTGTGCTTATTTTAACCATGGCAAACTGATCTGGTAACACCCAAAATAAAAACAATTTTTAAAAGGTCTGGCAAAAATTCACAAGATAAAATACACTCACCCTAGTAAATTAATTGAAGGAGAGCGCCTTGGTCTCCATGTGACGAGGACGGGGTAAGGCTGCACATGATAGACCCTTGTGGTCTAGCCCTTCTCTTAGCCCGCGCATAGTCGGAGCTTAGTGCACCGGGCTGTCCTTTTACCCTATTAAATTAATTAGTGAATGGAAACATCAGCGCAACAGTAAGAGTTAGCTGCCGTGTGAGGTCACGGCGTCAAATCAAGGCTCATGATTACTCTTATCTTTCAAAGACGAAAAAGTGAGCAGTAGCTTCTTAATCATGTTGAACTTTTTTGGGTATTGATCAGCAATTCTAACTATATTGCCATAATTCATTGACAGGGTTTTGCATGTCTTCAAGGGGGCATTTGCTTGTCGAGCATGAGTAGACCTATATCTTATGAGAGAGCAGTGGCGTGGAAAGTTATGAATGAAGAAGATAGTCCTCATTGCATCTGTTTCATGTTTGTGAACTGGTCGTTTGTTTAAGATACTTTTGTCTAGTTCTGGTTTTAAGGGTTCAGTAAATTCAACCTAAGAACCCTTAAACATCTACCTAAGAACCATTTTGAACTAGTTTGGTTTGTGAGACATGTTTATTATGCTTTCCTTGCTACTCAGGAACTTTATGCTACGTCTTTGATACCTTATGCTACTTGAAATAGTCCCGTATATCTAATTGGGAGAGTGGATATGGGATTATTACGAATGTGAACTTAATATACTTTTTGGATAGTAGGGCAAAGGAAGATAATAGCAACTGGCTAATTATCTACTATCACTAGGAATAACAATTTAAAGGGAAGTTTTGAGGGGTAAAAATTGTATTCTAATAATGTCAAAAATGTCCTGGGTATGAACCATGTGTTTAATTCGTGTGAACCATCTCACTTCACCGTAACTGGAATCTGTCTTAACTATCTTGGTCAGCTACCAGTGATCTTGCCTAGTCTTTGCTAGGTTTATGATTACGCTCAATATAAAGGACTAAGCAGACGTCGTAAATATAATATGAGTATTTAGTTCCGAATCTACAAGGAATTAATCTATCAATTATTCTTGTTAGACTTACTAAATTTTACGTAATTAATTTCCCAAATATTTTGAATAACAATTGTGGATATTTCTACTAACTATAATTGACAACAATTATGTAATTGAAGACTAATTATGATTAAGTTATAAACAATTACCGGAATGATCTACGGTTATGATTTCCTCTATTGATGGAGTTCCTTTCGGTTATGTTTCACATATAATTATCTACATCGATTATGAGCACTCTTATTACCATAGATCTCTCCCGAGTAATCACGGTAATTTACTAGACGCACTCTCTCGAGTTACGCTAGCTGGCTTTGTTTATTACATCTCACTTTAGATTGCACTCAAGGCTTTGTTATTCCTAAGCCCGCCTTTAAACCCTCGATTATTGATCACTCATGTACTTTGGGAGTGGTGTTGTTCAACAATTACCTAAATATGCACTCTCTCCCGAGTAATACATACTAAATAGGCACAGTTAATTAGTGATCATATCAATTAACTACAACAAGAACGTAGCAGAACAAATAGAGATTAAACTAGGCAAATTATATTAACATAACAAGAAGTTTATCCTTCAACAGGTTCCATCAAAACCTTAGACAAAATATTTAGCTACCCATACTAGTGTTCATCATAAAAAAAAGAAACACTACAAGAAACATGCTCAATAGCGAAGAGAAAATTGGTCCCTAAAAGTAAGAAATTGGTCCTAAATAGTCAATAGTGGCCTTCTAATCTGGTCCTTATAGCTTCCGCCACTAAAGGTTGTTAAGGACCAGGTGTGTACTGGTCATCAAAACTGTTTCGCGGCCAGTTCAAAACTAGTCCTTAAATGAATTTTATGGACCATATTTCTGGTGCCTATTTGCATATTTTAGGGATTAAATTCATGGTCCTTAGAATATTTTTGCGACTAGATTAAATATGGTCGATAAATAGTACTTTTACGGCTAGTTAGAAGCTGGCCATTATATCTTTTGCGAGAAGTTTAAAGCTGGTCGCTAAGTCGAATAGAGTAGCACTACAAAGCTACAGATTTAGCAACCAAATTTTCTGCTCCAAATTAAAGAAACAAGTAATTCCCTAAATCATATTCAATTTTGAACAACAAATATATATATATATATATATATATATATATGTTTTAAAAAAATTATCAAAATTGATACCAATATCAGTTAGTTGTACCGTACATCAATGATAAGCTAGTCACAATGTGTTCATAAACATTAGCAAAAATATAATCTATAAATCACTAATATCCCTCGATTGACATGTAAAACTTTCTTGACATTACCAGCAAAAAGATGGTCGATCAGTATGTCATCAAAAATCTGCTTCTTGAACTTCAATATCCAAAACCTGTAGAAGAAATAAGAAATTATGTTTAAAAATACTATAACAATGTAGATGGAACAAAATACGGGGTTGACAGAGAAAAGAAGCAAAACAAAAAAAAAAATGGCTTGACTTCAATCAGGAATGAAATTGGAGAATAGATGAGGACCTAATGTTGAATGGTGCATATTTCATTCATTCAGGAGCTGCAACCTCTTCAAGTTATGTCAAGGCTTCAAGCTTGAATGCTAAACCCTCTTCCCTAATAACCTCCCTTGAGAATTAGCTATGCTAATGCATATACACAAAAATAATCCAAAAGAAAATAGATAGATAACAAAGGATTGAAGACAAAAGGTAAAGATTCAAAGCATTATCAACTAAAACCATACACAATGGATATATATAAACCTGAAAGTGCAAGTTAAACTACCCAAAATTCAAGTCAACAAACATTCTATTTGAGGTGGTAGTCGAAGACGTATGTCCTATGCTTGCTATACTTAAAATTCCTAAAAGCTCATAGTTTCAATCTCCTTCTTTATATTTTTCAAATTGTTATAGATATCTAAGTATATGGCCTTTCTGCATTAACAATATTCTCTACAGTACTACATAGCATTGTTCTCTGCTATTTTGTATTTTCCATGTTTCTTGGTTAATCCAAGTTTGAGAAATTCATGTACAATCTACACTATTGTGTATTATGTGCATCATTTCAACTCCATTCAAAATGGAATCTGATACTAATTTTGTATATCATGCTTCATGCCAAGCATAACATACCGTATTGTCTTTAGTAAGTTTCTTATACACTACAAAAAGACATCAGTGCTCCTCAACTAGTCCCACTATCCTACAATTGAAAAAGGAATCCGTTAAAAGAAAAGGGACAAATCCAGCATATGGTTTTTGTGAAAGAAAATGGGCTGATATGGTCTCTAGTTTCGAGAGGATTTTACAGACTAACACTAAAAACAAAGGGTACGAAGAACATACAAATGACTATGATTTTAATGTTATTGGAGATTATGTAGGCAACTGTAAAATGAATCTTGAACAAGCACTCTACAAAATCACAGATAGCTGCAATACTGTTACCATGGAAGCAGGTCCAATCCTTTCCCTTTATTAGCCGATATATATGAGTTCTACTACCTGAAACCATAGATGGGACTATCTTGGAGCTTAGTGATATAATTCATGGAAGCTAAAATTTGTTTTTCTAATTTTTGTTTTATCCTATTATAAATGGTATAATAAAATATCAATATTACTAATAGCATGACTTCCCTGTCAGATAAGTAACCTCATAGCTTTAGAATAGTCCTACACTAAGGATGAACCATATTGGAGCCAATCTAGGTGACAGAAACTATAAATTTGCTATTTTGCATGCATCGACCAGCATCTCCAGAGTGACACATTTTTTTGTTCTGCTTCTTCCATTTTTAAGAGAATAATGTACAGAGAAAGCTTATTGCTTAAAGAATAAAGATGTAGCTAAACATATTGAACAAAACACCTCAAGAGTTTGAAATTCCACAGTAGGAAAGTGGCCACCATTATGATGACCCGGCCCGTCATCACGTGAGTTACCGTCTTGTTTCCCTTATCTTATATTTTTCTATACTTCATTGTCGGTATTTGAGGTGATCCATTCGAATTGGATTGGTTTTAGATGGAAATGAGACACTTAGTCTCTTTAAGGAAGGCTTATTTGGAAAAGTAAACTGGATATTGACTATTAAGTTAGAGGGCTTGGATGTGATTTTCGGTGATTCTATTAGCTTCGGGGGATGATTTGTGACTTAGGAGCGTGATCAGAATTAATTTTGGAGGTCCGGTGTAGAATTAGACTTGAATTGGCGAAGTTAGTATTTTGGCGAATTCCGATTGATAGGTGAGATTTTGATCCGAGGGTCGGAATGGAGTTCTGAGAGTTGCAGTAGCTTCGTTAGGTGATTTTGGATGTGTTTGAATAATTTCAGATCATTCGGAGGTGTTTTGGTCGGGTTTTGATCAAATGCGTGTTTCAGAAGTTTTTGAAGAACTTAAACTTGAATCCGATGTAATTCGATAATTTTGGCGCTAGTTGAGGTGTTTTGATGATTGAAGCAAGTTTGAATAATATTTTTAAAGATGTGTTGGTACTTTTGGTTGAGGTCCCAGGGGCCTCGGGGTGATTTCGGATGGCTAATAGGATGAAATTTGGAGTTTAAGGACTGCTGAAGGATCTGCTATCTGGTATTTTTGCTTCCGCGGAAATGGACCGTAGAAGCGGGTTCGCAGATGCGAGAGGGTAAGTCGCAGAAGAGAAAGTAGGAGGCTTGGGAGGTTCCTCAAAAGCGGTCTCGCATTTACGAGTGGTTGATCACAGAAGCGGTCCTGGGTAAAACTTGAAGAACCGCAGAAGCGGATAAAGAACTACAAAAGAGGTGTCGCAGAAGTGACAAAATTATCGCAGAAGCAAAAAATGTTGTTCAGAGGGTATTAATTCCATCTTCGCGAATTTTTGAAATAACTCAACATTTTCACTTCGGAATTGGGGGGTTTTGTGCGGTTTTGGAGAGGAAATCAAGAGACTTCATTGAGATAAGGAATTCTAAGCCTAAAACATAAATATAATGTGTTATTACATGAATCTAAGGGTGAAAAATCAAGAAATTAGAGGTTAAAAATGGAGGTTAGGGCTTGAACTTAAGAGAATGAAAATTTGGGATTTGAGGGAGCAATGGAGCTCGGATTTTGGTAAATTTGATATGTATGGACTTGTGGTGAGATAATAAGTCCGGTGATGTAAATTTTATAATTTTTTGAGAAGTGAACTGGGGCTCGGGTTTTGCCAACTTTGTGATTTTTGATATTCTTCGAGTCTTTTGATTGAGTTATGTTCTCTTAGCCTATATTGATGTATTCCTTGTGGTTTTGATCAAATTCGACGCGCGAGGAGTTTGATTCGAGGGGAAAAGGCATAGCGAGCTATACTTTTGACCGGCTAGAGGTGAGTAATGATTTTAAATAATGCACTGAGGGTTTGAAACTCCAGATTTGTGCAACTTGGTGCTACATTGAGATGAGACACGCGTTCAATGACGAGCGCGGGGTCATTTACTATTGGGGACTGTGACTTGATCCAGTCCGGATAATATTATACCGCGTATCTGACTTTGACTTGTTATTTTTAACTATGACTTACTATATTTGGGGCTTATTGCCGACTGTTTGAACTACTTATGAGCTATCATCACTATTTTCCTCAGTATTTGAAATATTATTTGAACTCAGTCCATTTGAATTACACTATTTCATGAACTCAACTATATTTTACTCAAACTTGGAGTTTTAACTTATATTTTAACTATTGTTTGAGCTGTGCATTATTGTTTTATTGATGCCCGAGGGGCTTATGATCATTTTTAGACTAATTGAGATCGAGGGCCACATGTGAGGATGTGTTGAGTGATGTGAGGAGGCTTTTAAGCCTCGATTGATATTTGAGGAGGCTTTCAGGCCTCGAGTGGTATGTGATGAGGCTTTCAGGCCTCGAGTGATATGTGAGGAGGCTTCCAGGCCTCAAGCGATATGTGAGGAGACTTTTAGGCATCAAGTGTATTGTGAGAAGACTTTCGGGCCTCATATTGATATGTTCAGGCTTTCAGGCCTTATTATGATAGCGTTTGGGCTGTAGGAGCTCCTCCGGAGTCTGCACACCCACAGTAAGCGCGGGTACCCATGTGATTGAGAGTGAGTCCGAGGGGTTGATGTTGTACTGTGTGATTGATACTGAGCCCGCGTGGCTAAAACTGTACTGAGAGTTTGATATTGTTCCCGAGGGGCAGGTTTCTGAGCATTACTTACCAGTTGAAAATATTTGTCTTTAACTATTTTTAAAAGAGAATTCTTGATGCTTTACTGGAATTATTGCTTAACTGATTTTTAGCTTGAGATATCATTATTTGTGCCTTCATGGGATTTTATGTTCTCAGTCGTTATTTGATTTTATTAGTCACTGGGTTGGAGTACTCACATTACTCCCTGCACCATGTGAGGTACATGCGTAGTAGAGTTCATCCCCGAGCACTGATTCCTTCTAAACCAGACGGACTAGGAGTGACGAGGTAGTTGTCGACATCCACAACCCCGTTTTCTCCCTTTTCTTCTGTATTTACTTTATCTTCGGACATTGTTCCTAGTTCCAGACTTGTAGCATTTTAGTAAACTCTATAGTAGCTCGTGACTTGTGACACCCCAATTTCAGGCTGATTCGGGACGGTATCCTTATTTATCACGTTTTATTCCGTACTTATTATTACATTATCTATGATTTAGACTTATTTATGCTAAGTAACTATTAAAAGCGGTACTGTTGTTTTGTTGGCTGGCCTTGTCTTCATGAGAGGTGCCATCACAACCAGGTTGGAAATTGGGTCATGACAAGTTGGTATCAGAGTGTAGGTCACTAAGTCTCACGAGTCATTAGCATGTTTAGTAGTGTAATGACCCGTCCCATCGTCATGAGAGTTACGAACTCGTTTTAGCCATTTTATGCTTCTATATGTTTCATTATATGTGTCTGGAGAACATGAAGTAATTTGGATGGAGTTCGGTTAGAAATGAGACAATTAGTCTATTTATGAGAAGGTTAGTTTAGAATAGTCAACCAAATGTTGACTTATGAGTTAGAAGGCTCGAAATAGATTTACAATGATTTGAATAGTTTCAGGGGATGATTTGGGATTTAGGAGCGCAATCGAAGTTGAATTTGGAGGTCCGGTGTAGAATTAGGCTTGAATTGGCTAAGGTTGGATTTTGACGAATTCCGGTTTATAGGTGAGATTTTGATCCGAGGGACGGAATGGAACTTCGAGAGTTTTTGTAGCTTTGATATGTGCTATTTCATGTGTGTGCAAAATTTCAGGTCATTCGGGCATCGTTTGGTTGGGTTTTGATCGAATGTGTGTTTCGGAAGTTTTTGAAGCATTTAGGCTTGAATCCAATGTAAATTAATGATTTCAGTGTTGTTATGTGTGTTTTTATGATTGGAACAAGTTTGGATGATGGTTTTGGATATTTTGGTGCCTCTGGTTGAAGTTCCAAAGGCCTCGGGTGTGTTTCGGGTTGTGATCACGCTCTTATTTGATGTTTCAGCGTCATATCTTTGGACATAAAGGAGTATCATATTGAACAAATGAGCTCCGATTACTGTTTTAAATGAAGCATTAGATCTGTATCGTAATTACGGACCCATAGTAAAAAGAACACCAAATTTGGACATCGTATGAGGATTTTATGGCCATTTTACTAAGGTTACCCAGTTTTTCAGGTTAATGATGAAATTGCCCTTGACGGCGTATTAAAAACCTACACTATTTGCAAACCTTAAAACCTAGATATCTCCTTCATTATAAGGTCAAATGGAGTGATTCAAAAGCCTAAATTCATTAGAATATCACAAGGAATCCATTGAGAGCAGTAAAACGCATAAACAGTATACTTATAATGAGCCGGTCGAGTTTTCCTCTAATTTTAGAACAGGAAGAAGCTTTTGAGGGTATTTGTAAGAGACAATTGGTGGCATTTTATCAGGTAAGAGTTGTTAGACTCGTATTATGTTGTTATGATGTAAAAACATAGATTAAACACTGAAAAACCAAGGATTTAAGGGGTAAAAATGAAGGTTAGGGCTTGAAACCTAAGAAGGTGTAAAGTTGGAATTTGAGGGGACAAACGGACTCCGATTTTAGGTATTCCTTATATGTACAGACTCGTGGAGACACGAGGAATATGTTGGTGTAGTTTTTAGAATTTTTTGAGAAGTGGTCCTGGGGCTCGGGTTTTACCAACTTCGTGAATTATTGTACTTTTTGAGTATTTTTGATTGGGTTATGTTTCTTTGACACATATTTATGTATTTGTTGTGGTTTTGACTAGATTCGTTGCACGAGGAGGACAATACGAAAGGCAAAAGCATTGCGGACGAGTCCACGAACGATTAGAGGTGAGTAGTTGGTATATATGATGACCTGAGATTTTGAAACCCCGGCTTATCACACTGTGACGCTATTTAGGGCGTGACTCGCATCCCATGGCAAGTGCGGGATTAGTTATGACTGGGGATTATGACTTCGTCCATCCCGAACAAGATTTATACTATATTGGCGATTGAAACGCACTCTGTGTTGAACATATATTGGCTTTATGCCATGTTTGGGACCTTGTGCCGACCTGTAGTATCCTTAGGGGATAGATATCTATGTGATAGCATGATTTGTAAAATCATTGATCTCAGTCCTGGGTTGAAATCACTATTATGAAATGTTAAGTCACATGTTCTTGAAAAAAATTAATAAACTAAAGTATTTTTCCTTGTTAATGAATTGGAAACTAGAAATAAATAAATTGAACTGTTATGTGACTCATATGCATGTTGTGGACTGAGTATGGATCGGGCTGCATGCCGTAATGAATGATATGAATATATTGCGCTTGGGCTGAAGGAGCCCATCCGGAGTCTTTACACACCCCCAATGAGCGTTGTCGAAGTTAAATGGATCGGGCTACACGTTGTAGTGGTCATGTGCATTACATTGCATTCATGCATTATTATTTACTTGTGTTACCTGTAGTTTGCTGTTGTTGTTGGTTCACAGTAAGGTATCAGACTGTTAGACATAGCTTTACTTTGTGGCACTTCGTGGATTTCTTATCTTCAGCTATTTTGTATGCTTTTTACTCACTGAGTACTTAGTACACACCCCTACTCTCTGCACTATTGTGTGCAGATTCAGATTCACTGGAGATTAGCTGAGCAGTCTCGTTTCCAGAGTATTAGAGTTGTTGAGGTAGCTGCTTGACGTTCGCAGGACCTGACTTCTCTTCTTATTCCAGTTTTTCTTTATACATACATTATTCAAACTTGAGTATTTCATTCAGATATTCCTATTATTATCCAGTTTTTGTTTAGAGGCTCTAGACTCGTGACCCCAGATCTTTTGGGAGAGTTTTTATCATACTTCGCATTTGTTCAGTATTATTCTTCTATAAATATTGGATTCTTATTCTAAAACTATTATATTCTCCTTAAATTGCCCCTTGTTGAAATTTACGGTTGATGTGAGAGCGGTTGTTGGTCAGTCTTGCCTAGCTTTAGAGTTAAGCATCATCACGACCGGGTTTGGGTCATGACAAGTTGGTAGCAGAGCCTAGGTTACTAGACCTCACGAGTCATGAGCCGGTTTAGTAGGCTCTCGCGGATCGGTACGTAGACGTCCGTATCTATCCTCAGGAGGCTATAGAACCATTAGGAAACACTTCATTTTCTTTGAATTCTTATCCTGCGTATTTGATTTAGCTTGACATATAACTCTTGATATTTCTTCCACATGTCTGTATGCATATGAAAGCGTTTAGTAATATAATTACCTTGATTTCTTGTGATTCCCCGATCGAGGGGCGAGATGCAATCTCCGTGAGTTCATGTTAGGCCAGTCTAGAGGACTTGAGGCCGGATCTTCGCCTATTGCTTGAGCACCGAAGTGCTGATTATGCGAGAAAGTGCTTTGAACTTACATGTTCGGTAATGTCCTTATTAGCTGGGATGACGGTCGGATATCCAGGTGATGAGTATGTTAGTGATGTAAGGTATATCTATGTGATCTTGGTAGTGACGAAGAAGTCTGTGGGAGAATAGATGAACTGTTGAGTGATTCGTTTCCTGTTGCGATATGTTGTGCAGTCCCAAGTTATGGGCGCGTGAAGAATATTATCGTATCTCCTAGTTGGAAAGTTAAGTGCAATATGTGTGGCGGTATAAGTTCAGACTCAGAAAGACTAAATTGGCTGTATTTTATTTGTGTTATGATTCAAAGAAGTGCAATGCATGTCCCTGTATCGATTTTGATAATATAATGTAGGTAGTATTGAGATTAATGTTGTTGATATACATTGTGATATTTTGTTAAGTTATAGCCATGCTGTTAGGATGGTTTTGGTGATTTTCTGGCAGGTGGATAGGCCCAATTACAAAGGAAACTCTGCCAAAATTTTTGAAAAATATGGGACTTAGTAAAAATAGCTTAACTGTTGTGTGGGTGAATGCAAGAAAAGGGCAGAAGAGTTAAAACTTCAGATGATTTGTGTTTCCACAAGCTTATGGAAGAGCGAGTTCAGTCTCACTATACTAATACGACAGCAATGGAGCATATGTGTTATGTATATAATGTGTTGTGATATATGGCTTCCATCCAAGTTGGGGAGGTTGATGTTGATTAGCTGATTATACAGTTATGTACTACGTTAGTTCTGATTTCATGTATGCTAGCGAACTAGTTCTGATTGCAGAAATTGAGCCGAGAACGACATGAGTGAAGGTAAATTTTTTGACAAGATGTCAAGAGATCGGATGAGCAGGAAGGAAGTTTCGATGGTTAAGATAAATTAGTATCGTCTTCAGCGTCACCTGAGAGCGATTTTGTGTCCTGGTTAATGGTTCTTGATCGCTCTTCAGCGTTAGTGCGACCGGTGGTTTGGAGGTGCGCTCCATGTATTGTTCTGGTAGGTTGTGGGAGTGTGTTCCACTGGAAGATTATATAAGTGTGGCATGCAATCACTTGACTGATTAAAGATATAAACCAAGTATGAAGGTCGTGATAGTGTCGCTAAATTAAAGATTCATGCCTAGAGGGCACTTGGCATATTGGGTGGTGAACTGGGGAGGATTACCCCGATTGTGATGGTTGTTCTTGTGCGTTAGGAGAAAATGGGGGTTATTATGGACCTTTTAAAGATTTTCAAACTAGTTCATTGTGCTCAGAATCAGCTTAAAGCCGGTGGCTAGAATTAATGTGAATAATTTCCCTATATCAGGCCAGATGTGTACATTATTGTAACGCGGTCCTCGTGGAGGAGTAGTTAGGTTGATGTTTCTTTGTTAGATATTTCGTGTAGTGATGCATTACGCTGTGTGAGTTGTGAGACGCCTTGAGAAATTACTATATGTTAAGAATCCGCATAGGAATAACGTTATATGAGCATCTTGGCTTTTGAGATTCAGATTGTACATCGTACCTTAGTTGTGCTTGAGTATGGTAGCTTATAACGCTATATGTCCCTCAGAGATATCATTATGCACTTAGCATGCATATGATCGATACTCGGTATTATGTTGTAATGAGCAAATTTGGCTCGATGTGCATCTTCTTATGTGAGATCGATGCGTGGATCGTGTGGCATGTCGCCACGGGTATGTTATCTGGGTCGGGTTGTAGGCCGCAACTGTGTGATATCGAGTATAGTTTTCTATATGCTTTCTTTGTAAGCCTTGCTTCCTATTTTCCAAAGAAGGTCGGTAATAGTGTGTAGGATTTGATAATTCCTTCAAAGGCTCGTTTTTCTTAGTACCGCATTCGAATTGGTAGCCTATTGGCACATTAGGGCATCATATACAACATTTAATTATGTTTGGAGTGGCTTATTGCCCGAGCAGTTCGTACTGGGTGAGACGAGATCATTGAATTTGAGATCAGTGCAATCTGAGTATATGAAGTAAAGAGCTAAGAACATTGTTTGGTTCAGAATAAGGTGATAGTTCTCTCCAAGAGCATATAACTAATGAATTGTTATTTCGACAATGGCTAAGAATGTATACAGATCTCATCCATCGTGTCAGTATTGTAAGAATTTGCACAAGGCACGTGTATGTCATGCAGAGCATGGAATGTGTAGTGATTCCTTCTAAGAGATTAGATAAGAGAGCTTCAAATGATTAGAGAAGATGGTATTGCTAAGTAGAAGTGATTTGACGCGGGTATGTGTTTCAGAAAAAGGTAATATGATTTAACTAAGTATATTTCAGTAGTGTTGCGGAATGTTCTTGTTGGGTAGTTGGTGGAATCCGAGTTTTCTTGGTACCACATGTAATTATTGGCTATCTGTCGTGAAATGATTAGGTATCAAATGAGTGCATGTATTCACACGGTGGAAACTGGGATCAGGTATGATGATTAATGTGTTTTATGGAATTCTGATTTACAGGTTGTGTTATGGTGGTGGATCTTTATTCGCTGGTATGTTAAATTTTAAGTGTGATATTGGAATTCAAACTGGTTGCCTTGGTGTTGGGTGATTTTTAACTATTATATTAGGGACTACACCAGAAATGCCACGGGTTAAGTGGTGAAGTGCGTTAGAATATGTTTTAGCAGAGTCATTTATATTCCAAAGAACCAGCGGACATCTGGGAAGGAGTACTTTCTTAATTAGGCATTTGTGATATATGTCAGTGCAGAGGTTGCTATCATTGATCCTGTTCCGTTATTGAGGGATTTTCGGATGCGTTTTGTGTGGCCGGGCATGTAACCGTGTGATATTGTATTTTTTTGGTATTTATTTGGTGCCTTCGACAGGAATTAGAGAAGTGGAAGAAACATTTGAAGGCTTCCTGGTACCAAGTTCATTGGCAGGCCGATATGGATACACATTTTAGCTTGAGTTAGCTTGGTTGACCCTGAGTTCTACTGTTGAGGAATAGGTTTGGGATATGTTGGTGCCTCTGGTTGAGGTTCCGGAGGCCTCGGGTGTGTTTCAGGTTGTGATCACGCTCTTATTTGATGTTTCAATGTCATATCTTTGGACATAAAGGGGTATCATATTGAACATATGAGCTCCGATTACTGTTTTGAATGATGCATTAGATCCGTATCGTAATTACAGACCCGTAGTAAAAAGAATCACCACATTTGGAAATCGTATGAGGATTTTATGGCCATTTTACTAAGGTTACCCAGATTTTCAGGTTAATAACAAAATTGCCCCTGACGGCGTATTAAAAATCTACACTATTTGCAAATCTTAAAACCTACATATCTCCTTCATTATAAGGTCAAATTGAGTGATTCAAAAGCCTAAATTCATTAGAGTTTAACAAGGAATCCATTGGAAGCAGTAAAACGCGTGAACAATATACCTATAATGAGCCGGTCGAGTTTTCTTCTAATTTTGGAACATGAAGAAGCTTTTCAGGCGATTTGTAAGAGAAAATTCATGGGATTTCATCAGGTAAAGTTCTTAGACTCGTATTATGTTGTTATGATGTAAAAACATAGATGAAACACTGAAAACCCAAGGATTTAAGGGGTAAAAAAAGGAGGTTAGGGCTTGAAACCTAAGAAGGAGTAAATTTGGAATTCGAGGGGTCAAACGGACTCCGATTTTGGTATTCTTTAATGTACGGACTCGTGGAGAGACGAGGAATCTGTTGGAGTGATTTTTAGATTTTTTCAAGAAGTGAGCCCGAGGCTCGGGTTTTACCAACTTCGTGAATTATTGTACTTTTCGAGTATTTTTGATTGGGTTATGTTTCTTTGACCCATATTTATGTATTTTCTATGGTTTTGACTAGACTCGATGCACGAGGAGGTCAATACAAAAGAAAAAGCATTGCGGACGAGTCCACGACCGGTTAAAGGTGAGTAGTTGGTATATATGATGGACTGAGGGTTTGAAACCCCGACTTATCACACCGTGATGCAATTTAGGGCATGACTCGTATCCCATGGCAGGTGCGGGATTGCTTATGACTGGATATTGTGACTTGGTCTATCCCGAACAAGAAAAATACTATAGTGGCGATTAAAACGCAATCTGTGTTGAACATATATGGGCTTTATGCAATGTTTGGGGCCTTGTGCCGACCTGTAGTATCCTTAGGGGATAGATATCTATGTGATAGCATGATTTGTAAAATCATTGATCTCAGTCCTGGGTTGAAATCACTATTTTGAAATGCTAAGTCACTTGTTCTTGAAAAAATTAATAAACTAAAGTATTTTTCCTTGTTAATGAATTGGAAATTGGATATAAATAAATTGAACGGTTATGTGACTCATATGCATGTTGTGGACTGAGTATGGATCGGGCTGCGCGCCACAGCGAATGATATGAATATATTGCGCTTGGGCTGAAGGAGCCCCTCCAGAGTCTGTACACACCCCTAGTGAGCGCCGTCGACGTTAAATGGATCGGGCTACATGCCGTAGTGTCCATGTGCATTGCATTGCATTCATGCATTTTTATTTACTTGTGTTACCTGTGGTTTGCTGTTGTTGCTGGTTCGCAGTAAGGTATCAGACTGTTAGAAATAGCTTTACTTTGTGGCACTTTGTGGCACTTCGTGAATTTCTTATCTTCATCTATTTTATATGCTTTTTTTTCACTGAGTACTTAGTACTCACCCTACTCTTTGCACCATTGTGTGCAGATTCAGGTTCACTGGAAATTAGCTGAGCAGTCTCATTTCCAGAGTATCAGAGTTTTTGAGGTAGCTGCTTGACGTTCGTAGGACCTGGCTTCTCTTCTTATTCCAGTTTTCTTTATACATACATTATTCCGACTTGAGTATTTCGTTCAGATATTCCTATTATTATCCAGTTTTTGTTTGGAGGCTCTAGACTTGTTACCCCAGATCTTTTGGGAGAGTTTTTATCATACTTCGCATTTGTTCAGTATTATTCTTCTATAAATATTGAATTCTTATTCTAAAACTATTGTATACTCCATAAATTGCCCCTTATTGAAATTTCGGTTGATGTGAGAGCGGCTGTTGGTCTGGCTTGCCTAGCTTTAGAGTTGGGCGCCATCACGACTGGGTTTGGGTCGTGAGAAGTAGAGTCTCGCAGATCGGTACGGAGACGTCTATATTTATCCTCGAGAGGCTGCAGAACCCTTAGGAAAACTTCACATTCTTGAAATTCTTGTCGTGCGACTTTGTTGATCCGAGAACTAAACTTTTGTGTTCTATTCTCTCGCAGATGGCGTGGAACCGCGCTACAGGATGAGACAGACAATCAAAAGTACCACTTACTAAGGGTACTAGAGGCTGTGGACGCGGTTATGGTCGTGGCAGAGGCAAAGCCGCGAGGGCATCACCTGTTGCTCCACCAGTTGCCCCGGCTCAGGATCAGGGTCCAACTGCAGACATTCCAGCAGACCTGTTTAGGCACCGGCGGTACCCATTGTGATTCCAGGTTTCCAAGAGAACTTGGCTCAGATACTATTAGTTTGCACTGGCCTAGCCAAGAAGTTTCAGCCACTGCTACAGTGGCTACTTCTCAGGCGAGGGGAGGCAATCAGACCCCCGCTGCTCGCATTCCTGAGCAGGTAGTGCAGGGATTGCAGACACCCGGAGCAACTCTAGCTCAACCAGTTATAACAATTTAGGACTTTGTACTTCCAGCTATGCCAGACGATGAGCAACATCGTCTTGAGAGGTTCAGTAGGCTCCAACCTCTAGTTTTTAGTGGTAATCAGGGCGAGGATGCCCAAGGTTTTCTTGACAAGTGTCATCATATGCTTCGAACAACAGGGATTTTGGAGTCGAGTGGAGTAGCATTTACCACATTTTAGTTCACTGAGGCTGCCTTTACATGGTGGGAGGCGTATGAGCGGCATAGGCCGGTAGGTGCAGCGCCTTTGTCATGGTAGAAGTTCTCCACTATCTTTTTGGAGAAGTGGGTACCACACTCTCAGAGAGAAGAGTTGCGTAGGCAGTTCGAGTGGCTTATATAGGGAGACATGAGCGTGACTTAGTATGAGGCGAGATTTTCTAAGTTGGCTCGTCATGCCTCCTGGATACTTCCGACTAATAGGGATAGGATCAAGAGGTTTGTGGATGGACTTAACTATCACCTTCATGTTCTGATAACTCGAGAGAGAGTTCTGGGTATTTCCTTTGAGGATGCAATTGATATTGAGAGGAGGAGAGGGAGGCTAATAGGCCTCTAGGTTCTGGAAGTTTCAGTGGTGCCCCGTCTAGGGGTCAGTTCCAGCAGGACAAAGGTCATTCTTTTAGGCCTCCTCAGTCGACCCGTTTCGAGTATCGTGGTTCATCTTCAGTTCGGGGTCAGCAGGGTTATCAGCAAAACCAGCTCTATCTTAGTGCTCTTCTAGCTCAGAGTTCATCTCAAGCTCCATCTGTTCAGGGTTCTTCTAGGCTGAGTGCGACAGTTAGCCACTCCAACACGTGGGTTTCCCTTCAGTCCCATTCTCTGGCACCCGAGAGTTTCTATGAGTTCGGGGAGTTTGGGCATATGTGAAGGCAATGTCCTCGATTTCATAGTAGTCAATCTCAGCAGAGGGATCAACCCTCATCTTCTGCTCATGTTTCTTCAGCACCCGCCCAGTCAGCTAGGGGTGGAGGTCATCCAGAGGCCGCCCCAGAGGTGGAGGCCAATTAGTTGGTGGCCTGGCTCGATTCTATGCTCTCCCATACAAGAGGGACGCTATTGCATCAAATGGTGTTATCACAGGTATTATCTTAGTCCGCCACAGGGATACCTCTGTCTTATTTGATCCCGGTTCTACCTATTCCTATGTGTCTTCTTATTTTTCTCAGCATTTGGGTATGACCCGAGGGTGTCTTGCCTTACCTGTTCATGTATCTACCCTGGCATATGATACTATTATTGTAGACCATGTGTATCGGTCTTGTATGGTGACTATTGGGGGTTTGAAGACCCGAGTTAATATATTTTGTTGAGCATGGCAGATTTTGATGTTATTCTGGGCATGGACTGGTTATCTCTGTGCCATGCTATTCTAGACTGTCATCCTATGATAGTCACTCTTGCTATACCGGGTATTCCGAGGATCGAGTGGCGTGGTATGACTGACTATGTGCCTAGCAAGATGATTTCTTTCATAAAGGTCGATGGCAGGGAAAGGTTGTCTATCATATTTGGCTTTTGAAAATGACGTTAGAGCTGAGACTCCTAGTCTTGATTCCATTCCTGTTGTGAGGGAGTTCCCCGATGTGTTTCCTGCAAACATGCCGGACATGCCACCGGATAGAGATATTGATTTTGGTATTTACTTGGTGCCGGACACTCAGCCTATTTCCATTCCTCCCTATCATATGGCACCAACAGATTTGAAAGAATTAAAAGATCAGCTTCAGGAGCTCCTAGATACGGGGTTCATTCATCCTAGTGTTCACTGTGAGGTGCACCGATTCTATTTGTGAAGAAGAAAAATGGCACAATGAGAATGTGCATTGAATACAAGCAATTGAAAAAAGTGATAGTGAAGAACAAGTATCCCCTGTATCGTATTGATGATTTGTTTGACCAACTCTATGGAGCAAGGATATTCTCCAAGATTGATCTTCGTTCAGGTTATCACCAGCGGATGATCAGGGATTCAGACATTATGAAGACTGCTTTCAGGACTAGATATGGGCACTATGTGTTTCTCGTTATGTCCTTTGGGCTGACTAATGCCCAGCATCATTTATGCATTTGATGAATAGTGTATTTCTGCCATATTCGAATTTATTTGTTATCATTTTTATTGATGATATCCTGGTGTACTCGCCTTTCCAGAAGGAGCACGCACAACATTTGAGAGTGGTATTACATAGATTGAGGGAGAAGAAGCTTTATGCAAAGTTCTCCAAGTGTGAATTTTAGCTCGGTTCTGTGGTTTACCTAGGGCACATGGTGTCCAATGTTGGTATTCAGGTTGATCCAAAGAAGATAAAGGCGGTTCAGAGTTGTCCTAGACCGTTCTCAGCCATAGAGATTCGATGTTTCCTCGGTTTGGCGAGATATTATCGCCGGTTCGTCCAGGGTTTTTCATCTATTACTTTGCCCTTGACCAAGTTGATGCAGAATGGTGCACCAATTGTATGGTCGGACGAGTGCGAGGAGAGCTTTCAGAAGCTCAAGACAACGTTGACCACAACTCCAGTGTTGGTTTTGCCATCAGCTTTAGGTTCTTACACTCTATATTATGATGCTTCGAGAGTTGGGATCAGATGTGTTTTGATGCATGAGGGTAGAGTTATTGCTTATGCTTTACGTCATTTGAAGACCTAGGAGAAGAACTACCCCGTTCATGATTCGGAGTTAGCTAGGATAGTTCATGCCTTGAAGATATGGAGGCACTAACTATATGGTGTATCTTGTGAGGTATTCACCGACTATCGCAGTCTTCAGCATATATTCAAGCAAAATGATCTTAATTTGGGGCAACAGAGGTGGCTACAGTTACTCAAGGATTGTGATATCACCATTTTGTATTACCCAGGAAAGGCCAATGTAGTGGCTGATGCTTTGAGCCGGAAGGCAGTTAGTATGGGTAGCTTGGTGTACATTCCAGTTGGGGAGAGGCCCTTTGCAGTTGATGTCCAGGCTTTGGCCTACCGGATGGTGAGGTTAGACATTTCAGAGCCTAGTCGGGTATTGGCTTGTGTAGTTTCTCGGTCTTCCTTGTATGACCGCATCAGAGAGCGCCAATATGATGATCCACATTTGCTTGTCCTTAAGGACACAGTTCAGCATGATGATGCCAGGGAAATGACTATTGATGATAATGGTGTGTTGAGGATGCAGGGCCAGATTTGTGTTCCAAATATGGATGGGCTTCGGGAGTTCATATTAGATGAGGCCCATAACTCACAATATTCTATTCATCCCGGTACCGCGAAGATGTATAGGGACTTGAGGCAGCACTATTGGTGGAGGAGGATGAAGAAGGATATTGTAAGGTTTGTGGCTCGGTGTCTCAACTATTAGTAGGTAAAGTACGAGCATCAGAGGCCGGGCGATGTTCTTCAATGGATGGTTATTCCTAAATGGAAGTGGGAGAGGATTACTATGGATTTTGTGAGTGGTCTCCCTCAAACTTTGAGGAAGTTTGATTCGGTTTGGGTGATTGTAGATCGGCTGACCAAGTCCACGCATTTCATTTTAGTATGTACTACTTATTCTTCGGAGTGGCTGGCAGGGATCTTTATCCGGGAGATTGTTCGATTGCACGGGGTTCCAATGTCTATTATCTCAGATAGGGGTACTCAGTTCACTTCTCAGTTCTAGAGAATCTTTCATCGGGAGTTGGGTAGACAGGTGGAGTTGAGCATATTATTTCATCCTCAGACGGACGGACAGTCCGAGCATACTATTCAGATATTTGAGGACATGTTGTGTGCGTGTGTTATTGATTTTGGGGGTTCTTGGGATGAGGTTTTGCTACTTGTAGAGTTTTCCTACAACAACATCTATCAGACGAGCATTTAGATGGCTCCGTATGAGGCATTGTATGGGAGGCGGTATAGATCTCCTGTTGGATGGTTCGGGCTTGGCAAGGCTAGATTATTGGGGACAGAGATGGTTCAGGACACCTTGGAGAAGGAGAAGTTGATTTAGGAGAGGCTCCGTACAACACAGTCGCGTAAGAAGAGTTAAGCGCATCGGAAGGTTCGGGATGTGTCATATATGGTTGGGGAGAAGTTCTTGTTGAAGTTTTCACCCATGAAAGGTGTTATGCGGTTTGGAGAGAAAGGGAAGCCGAGTCCGCGGTTCATTGGGCCTTTTGAGGTACTTAAGAGGATTTATGAACTTGCTTTACCACCCAACTTGTCTAGCGTGCATTCGCTATTTCATGTATCTTTGCTCCGGAATTATGTTGGGGACCTGTCTCATATATTGGACTTCAGCACGGTTCAGTTGGATGATGATTTGACATATGATATGGAGCCAGTGGCTATTTTGGGTTGTTAGGTTTAAAAGTTGAGGTCAAAGGATATAGCTTCAGTGAAGGTGCAGTGGAGAGGTCGGCCCGTGGAGGAGGCAACTTGGGAGACCAAACGGGAGATGCATAACAGATATTCTCACTTGTTTGAGGCTCTAGGTATGTTTCTTGACCCGCTCGAGGACGAGTGTTTGTTTTAGTTGGGGAGGATGTGATGACCCGGCCCATCGTCACATGAGTTACCGCCCTATTTGCCACATCTTATGTTTCTCTATGCTTCATTGTCGGTATTTGAGGTGATTGAGTCGAATTGGATTGGTTTTAGATGGAAATGAGATACCTAGTCTCTTTAAGGAAAGCTTGTTTTGGAAAAGTTAATCGGATGTTTCCTAGTGAGTTAGAGAGCTCAGATGTGATTTTCGGTGGTTCAATTAGCTTTGGGGATGATTTGTGACTTAGGAGCGTGATCAGAATTGATTTTGAAGGTCCGGTGTTGAATTAGTCTTGAATTGGTGAAGTTAGTATTTTGGTTAATTCCGGTTGATAGGTGAGATTTTGTTCTGAGGGTCGGAGGAGTTACGAGAGTTGTAGTAGCTTCGTTACGTGATTTCGGATATGTATGCAAAATTTAAGATCATTCGGAGGGTTTTTTGATCATATGCGTGTTTCGGATGTTTTTGAAGAACTTAGGCTTGAATTCGATGTAATTCGATGATTTTGGTGTTAGTTGAGGTATTTTGATGATTGGATCAAGATTGAATAATATTTTAAGATGTTTTGGTACTTTTGGTTGAGCTCTCGAGGGCCTCGGGGTGATTTCAGATGGCTAATTGGATGAAATTTGGAGTCTAATGACTGCCGAAGGATTTGATATCTGGTATTTCCGCTTCTGCGGAAATGGACAGCAGAAGCGGTTCCGCAGAAGCGAGAAGGGAAGCCGCAGAAGCGAAAGGAGGAGGCTTGGGAGGTTCCGCAGAAGGGGACATGCAGACTGCAGAAGTGTTCTCATATTTACGAGTGGTTGACCGCAGAAGCGTTCTTGGGTAAAAATTGAAGAATCGCAAAAGTGGTGTCACCAAAGCGACAAAATTATCGCATATGCGAAAAATGCTGTTTAGAGGTCATTTATTCCATCTTCGCGAATTTTTGAAATAACTCAACATTTTAACTGCGGACTTGAGGTTTTTTGTGCGATTTTGGAGAGGGAATCAAGAGACTTCATTGAGGTAAGGAATTCTAAGCCTAAAACATAAATCTAATGTGTTTTTATATGAATCAAGGGTGAAAAATCAAGGAATTAGAGGTAAAAAATGGCTTGAACTTTAGAGAATGAAAATTTGGGATTTGAGGGAGCAACTGAGCTTGGATTTTGGTAAATTTGATATGTATGGACTCATGACGAGATAAGGAGTCCGGTGATGTGAATTTTATAATTTCTCCAAAAAGTGGTTCAGGGGCTCAGGTTTTGCCAACTTTATGATTTTTATATTCTTCAAGTCTTTTCGATTGGGTTATGTTCAGCCTTTTGTGACGTATTCCTTGTGGTTTTGATTAGATTTGACGCGCGAGTAGGTCTATTCGAGGGCAAAGGTATAGCGAGCTAGACTTTTTGTTGGCTAGAGGTGAGTAATGATTTTAAATGATACCCTGAGTGATTGAAACCCCGGATTTGCACAACTTAGTGCTATGTTGAGATGAGACACGCATTCAACGACGAGCACGGGGTCATTTACTATTGGGGACTGTGAGTTGATCCAGTCCAGATAATACTATACCGCGTATTTGACTATGACTTGGGCTTATTGCAATATTTGGGGCTTATTGATGACTGTTTGAACTTCTTATAAGCTATCATCACTATTTTTCTCACCATTTGAAATATTATTTGAAGTTAGTCCATTTGAAACACATTGTTTCATGAACTCAGCTATATGTTTACTCAAACTTGGAGTTTTAACTGATATTTGAACTATTGTTTAAGCTAAGCATTATTATTTTACTGATGCCCGAGGGGCTTATGATCATTTTTGGAATGATTGAGGCCGAGGGTCATATGTGAGGATGTGTTTAGTGATGTGAGAAGGCTTTCAGGCCTCGAGTGATATGTGAGGAGGCTTCCAGGCCTCGAGTGATATGTGAGGAGGCTTTTAGGCCTCGAACGATATGTGAAGAGGCTTTCAGGCCTTGAGTGTATTATGTTCAGGCTTTCAAGCCTCATATTGATATGTTCAGGCTTTCAGGTCTTATTATGATTATGTTTGGGCTCTAAGAGCTTCTCCGGAGTCTGCACACTCACAATAAGCAAGGGTACCCATGTGATTTGAGAGTAAGCCCGAGGGACTGATGTTGTATTGTGCGATTGATACTGTGACGACCCAAAGGGTCATCACCTATTTTCCTCATCTATTCCGCACTTCCGAGGCCTTAAAAACCTTATTTTTATATTGCCTCAATTTACGTGCGTAGTCCGGGCACGTCGCCGGAAAATTGTAGTGTTAGAATATGTGAATTATATGGAAAATTTGAAGAATTTTGATATTTATATTGATATAGTTGACTTCGGTCAAAATTTTTGGTAAACAGACCCAGACCCGAGATCGGATGGTCCTAGAAGGTTCGTAGGAAAATATGGGACTCGGGCATGCGTCCGAAGTCGAATTCCGAGGCCTAGATCCCAAAATATGAATTTTTCTGTTAAATTGTTTTTCTGAAATTATTAATGAAAATGGAAATGAAAAATGATTAAAAGACAATAGTATCGGGCTCGTATAATGGTTCCGACGCCCGATACAAGTCTTATATATTATTTAAGTACTTCCTGTAAAGTTTGACGGAAATTGAACGTCGTTAGATGTGTTTTGAACCATGAGTTGCAAATTTGAAAGTTTATGATGTTTAAAAGAAGAAATCATAAATTTGAGGCTTAATTCTATGAAAACGATGTTATATTGGTGATTTGATCGCACGAGCAAGTTCGTGGTATGTTTTTGAGGTTGTGTGCATGTTTTGTTTGGAGCCTGAGGGCTCGGGTGAAGATTTGATAGGTCGTTAGAGCAAAGTTTGAAAAATAACACAGCTGGTATTTTCCCCCAGCTGGTATCTTCGCAATTGCGAAGAATTACTCGCAATTGCGAGCAATCCCAATATAGCATGAGTTCTCAAATGCGAACATAATCTTTGCAAATGCAAAGAAAGGCAAAACAGGGCAGTGGTCGCAAATGTGACACAACACTCGCAAATACGAAGCCAAGCCAAAATGGGCGATGGTCGCAATTGCGACAAAACCTTCGTAAATGCGAAGTCCGCAGCCAGGAACTGTTGTGTTCGCAATTGCAAACATATGTTCGCAATTCCCATATCCGCACCTGTGCAATTTTATACTTAAACAATTTTTAACCCCTTTTTCACCATTCTTTTAAAACCCAAAACCCCATAGGCGACTTTTCAAGAGCAATATCACTCCAAATCACTTGTAAGTCGATTTTCACTTAACTCTTTCAATTACTAACATCATTAAACATGTTTTCCAAGAGAAATCAAAGGTTTTTATGGTTGAATTTGTTATTTTTGGGTAGAACCTAGGCTTTTCATAAATTGGGGAGTTGGACCTCGATTTGAGGTCCGATTTCGAAACAAATCATATAATTGAAATCGTGAGGGAATGGGTAACCGGATTTTGGTCCGAACCCCGAGTTTTGACCACGTGGAACCGGGGGCGTTTTGTGAAATTTTGAGTAAAACTTTGAGAAAACTATTTTTATACATCCAAACAAATTTATATACTATTTATTAAAGTAATTGAACCAATTGTAGTTAGATTCGAGCGAGTTGAAGGTTGAATTACAAGGTAAAACGATAGTTGAAGGTTAATTGGACTTCAAGGCTTTGAGATAAGTGTTTGATCTATCTTATCATGAGGGAATAGGATTGAGTGTAATAATTTGCTAATTGCTATGTGATCGAGTGCAGTGTATAGGCGTGGTGACGAGCATCTATACACTGGAGTCTAGCATGACCGAGAGTCATTTGTTAATACATGCTGTGAGTTAATGTGGAATATTCCTAAGTCATATTCTTGAGCCCTTGCCGGGTTGCGAAGGTTGATTATTGTTTCCCTTGCCGGGACTTTGTTGTGTTGTTGATGTTGTTCCCTTGCCGAGATATTGTTATGATTATTGTTTCCCTTGCCGGGATGGTACATGTTACTTGTTTCATTCTTTTGCCCATTGATTGTGACTGTTATTTGGGTGAGGAAGAGTGATAATGCACGAAGGGTGATGCCGTGCCATTTTTACTTATGTTCGCATGAAGGATCATTCCGTGACTTGTTTTACTGTTTCTGTACGAAGGAACATTCTGTGCCGTTGCACGAAAGATCATTCCGTGCCATGTTTATTATTTATGCACGAAGGGAAATTCCGTGCCGTTGTTGCTTAAACCATGCACGAAGGATCGTGCCGTGCCATGGATGTAAGGATGAGAGTAAAAGCACGAAGAGTGATACCGTGCACTTTTATCTGCTTATTTGGTGAGGATGAGAGTAAAAGAACGAAGGGTGATGCCGTGCAACCATTTCAATTTTTTGTTTTGTGATAACTGTTTTTGCTACACTCTATTTTTACCTTACTGGTTTAATATGTGTTTCCGATTGTGCTCCCCCAGCATGTTCCCTCCTTTGTTAGTTATGTTGCGCTATATCTCTGTTATTCTGTGGTACATACATATATAGAACTGTGCATGTTTATATGAGTGTCTAGTCCTAGGCTTGTCACTACTTCGCCGGGATAGGTCAAACACTTACCAGCACATGGGGTTGGATTATGCTGATACTACACTTCTGTGCGTTTTTGCACAGGTCCAAGTCTGGAGCAGGAGCATCAGCAGTAGTATACCGGCGGGATTATCGTACTTCTAAGATTGAGGTAGCTTGCAGGCGTCCGCAGGCCCAGCATCTCCTATATTTGCTTTTATTATTGCTGTGGTCTCATTTTTCAGAGACAGACGGTTATTGTTTATTTCTTTCATACCATTATGTGTAGTTATTCTTTAGTAGTTCATGAGTTTGTGACTCCACATCTTGGGTAGAGGATTTATGTCAATTACTTTACACTATTATTCATCTTTTATTCGAAAGACTTCCGTATTTAAAGATATAAGTATTATTCTCGCTATTAAATATGAGAACCAAATGGTTGTATAAACAGGAAGATGGTGTGTGAATTGGCTTGCCTAGCTACCACGAGTAGGCGCCATCACGATCCCGATGGTGGGGGAATCCAGGTCGTGACAAGTTGGTATCAGAGCTCTAGGTTACACAGGTCTCACAACTCACGAACAAGCTTAGTAGAGTCTGAGGGGTAGGTACGGAGATGTCTGTACTTGTCCTCTAGAGTCTTTTGAGTTAGGAAACGTCGCTCATTTGCTCCTTCTTGTCATACGATTTGTTCCTCAAATACTGATTGAATCTCTACTCTGTCCTTTCGCAAATGGTGAGGACACGCGCTTCTTCATCCACTGATCAGCAGCCTGAGCCCCAGGCAGCTCCCACGAGGGGCAAAGTCCGAGGCCATGTCGGAGGCCGTGGTAGGGGCAGAGCTCAGCCCCAGTCAGCGGTTCCAGAGGTGGAGCATCTTGTTGACATTGGTGAGGAGGTTCTAGTCCCAGCAGCTCCAGTGGGCCTAGCTCAGGTCCCAGGAGAGGTGTTATTTACCCCGGATCTTGAGGAGGCTTTGGTCAGAATAGCGGGTTTTATGGACAGTGTCGCCAGAGTAGGCTTACTACCAGTTGCACCAGCCACTTTTCAGGCTGGAGGAGGGGTGAAGACTCCTGTTGCACGTACTCTAGAGCCAGTAGATCCCCAGGCTCAGGCACCAATAGTTTAGCCAGCAGTGGCCACTTAGACAGGCACTACATCTCAGGCCGGAGAAGGAGAATCAATGACTTTTGATGCTCTATGGAGACTTGATCGGTTCTCCAAGATTTTTACCACCACTTTCAGCGGTGCCCCATCAGAGGATCCCAGGACTTCTTATTCTGTTTCCATGAGATTCTCAAGACTATGGGAATAGTAGAATCCAACGGGATTGCTCTTTGCACATTCAGGCTTGTAGGATCCGCCAAGACTTGGTGGAGAGATTTCTGTTTGACTCGACCAGCAAGGTCCCCGATTTTAACATAGGACCAGTTTGTGGAGTTATTTTTGGAGAAGTTTCTCCCTGTTACCCAGCGGGAGGCACTTTGGAGGTTGTTTGAGCATTTCCAGCAGGGTTCTATGACTGTTACCCAGTATGAGACGAGGTTTGTTGATCTAGCACGGCATGCGGTTGTGATACTCCCCTCAGATCGGGAGAGGTTCCGCGGGTTTATAGATGGGCTAAATCAATAGATCCGACTTCAGATAGCTGTGGGAGTTGGGAGTGACATATCCTTTCGGGAGGCGGCAAATGCAGCTTGTAGGGTTGAGATGGCTCTTGCTCGGAGAGGTGGTTATGCTTCAGACAAGAGGCCTCGTCATTCCGGTAGAGTTAGTGGTGCCTCATCTAGAGGCAGGGATTCTTATGATAGGGGCTAGTCTTCCAGGCCTTTTCAGTTAGCTCTCCAGGTTTCACTGGGTGGTTCAAGTGATCGTGGGTTTCGTGACTAGTATTGAGACCAGCCTCCCATCAGTGCTCAGCCTCTTCAGAGTATTCGTGGGGGCCATTCAGGTCGTCAGGGTCAGTAGTCCCAGCAGCCAAAATGTTGCTACGGTTGTGGTAACCCAGGTCATCTCGTCAGGTTTTGCCCTCCAGCAGCGGGCAACACTCAGCAGCGGGGTCCTCGCCCCATGATTTAGGCCCCAGCCGACCCATAACCTGCCCAGCTAGCCAGGGGCGGGGGTAGATATCATAGAGGTGGAGGTCGAGACTGCTAGAGGTGGAGACCGTCCCGCCAGAGGTAGAGGTCAGCCAGTGGATGACCGTCCTAAAGACGTAGCTCAAAGGGGAGGTGCTTATCCTTGATTTTATGCTTTACCAGCTAGGCCAGAGGCAGAGGCATCAGATTCTGTGATTACAAGTACCATTCCGGTTTGTGATAGAGGTGCTTCAGAATTATTTGACCCCGGGTCTACATATTCATATGTGTCTTCCTACTTTGCACCATACCTGGCCGTGCCTAGCTATACCCTAGATATTCCAGTTTATGTGTCTACACCAGTGGGTGATTCTATAGTTGTCGACTGGGTGCATCATTCGTGCATGGTTATATTCGAGGGTCTTGAGACCCATGTCGATTTATTTCTATTAGACATCATGGATTTTGATGTCATATTGGAAATGGATTGGTTGTCCCCGTGTCATGCTATCCTAGATTGTCATGCCAAGACAGTGACCTTGGCCTTGCCATAATCACCCCAACTAGAGTGGAGAGGGACCCCAGGCCACTCCGTTCGCAATGTTATTTCATATGTTAAGGCTCGACGCATGGTCGAGAAGTGGTGTGTAGCTTATTTGGCATATGTTCGTGATTCCAGCGTGGATATTCCTTCTATTGATTTAGTTCATATTGTACAGGATTTTCCTGAGGTCTTCCCTTCAGACCTGTCGGGTTTGCCACCCGACATAGATATTGATTTCTGTATTGATCTGGCACCGGATAATCAGCCCCTCTCTATTCCACCGTATCGCATGGCCCCACTAGAGTTAAAGGAGTTAAAAGATCAGTTTCGAGACCTTCTAGAAAAGGGCTTTATCAGGCCCAGTGTTTCTCCCCGGGGTGCACCAGTGTTATTTGTGAAGAAAAAGGATGGCTCGATGCGGATGTGTATTGATTATTGGCAACTAAACAAAGTGACGATAAAGAATAAGTATCCACTACCGAGGATTGATGATTTGTTTGACCAGCACTAAGGAGCGAGTGTGTTCTCGAAAATAGACTTGAGATCGGGCTACCATCAGCTGAAGATTAGGACGGCTAACATTCCTAAGACAACCTTACGCACTCGGTATGGGCACTATGAATTCTTGGTCATGTCTTTCGGGTTGACCAATGCTCCAGCAGCATTTATAGAGTTGATAAATCGGTTGTTCAGGCCTTATCTAGATTTGTTTCTGATAGTCTTTATAGATGATATCCTGGTATACTCCCGCAGCCAGGAAGAGCACGAGCAGCACCTCAGAGTGGTTCTTTAGACTCTGAAAGATAATCATCTATATGCCAAGTTTTCAAAATGTGAGTTCTGGTTGAGTTTGGTTGCATTTATCGGTCATATCGTGTTAGTAGAGGATATTCAGGTAGACCCAAAGAAGATTGAGGCAGTCAAGAATTGGCCTCGACCAGCTTAAGTGATCGAGATTTGGAGTTTCTAGCAGGCTATTACCGTCGATTTGTAGAGGGGTTCTCTTCTATTGCAGGCCCGATGACCAGGTTGACCCCGAAGGGTGCCCAGTTCAAGTGGTCAGATGAGTGTGAGGCGAGCATTCAGAAGCTCAAGATAGCTTTGACTACGGCACCAGTGTTGATTTTACCCACGGGTTTAGGGCCTTACACAGTTTGTTGTGATGCATCCCGTACTGGGCTTGGAGCGGTATTGATGTAGGGTGGCAAGGTTATTGCTTATGCTTCGAGACAGTTGAAAATCCATGAGAAGAATTATCCGGTTCATGACCTTGAGCTGGCAGCAGTAGTTCATGCCATAAAAATCTGGAGGCATTATCTATATGGTGTGGCGTACGAGGTATACACGGATCACAAAAGTCTTCAGTATTTATTCAAGAAAAAAGAGTTAAATGTACGACAGAGGAGATGGTTAGAGTTGGTGAAAGTCTATGATGTTACTATCTTATATCACCCAGGTAAGGCCAATGTGGTGGCCGATGCGTTGAGTAGGAAGTCTGCCAGCATGGGTAGTCTCGCTTATATTCCGGTCAGCCAGAGACCACTTGCTCTAGACGTCTAGGCCTTAGCCCATCGGTTCGTGAGATTAGACATTTCTGAGCCTAACAGGGTGTTAGCCTGCACGGTCGCTCGTTCTTCTCTATTAGAGCGTATCCGTGAGAGACAGTTCGATGATCCATATTTGCATGACTTGAGGGATACGATACAACGGGGAAGTGCCATGAAGGTAACTCTAGATAAAGACGAAGTATTGATATTGCAGGGGCGAGTTTGTGTGCCCAACATTGAGGGGATTCGAGAGTTGATCTTTGCGGGGGCCCACAGTTCGCGGTACTCTATTCACCCGGGTGCTGCGAAGATGTATCAGGACTTGCGACAGTACTATTGGTGGCGTAGGATGAAGAAGGACATTGTTGCGTATGTCGCTCGGTGTCTAAACTGTCAGCAGGTTAAATACGAGCACCAGAGGCCTGGTGGTGTATTCCAGAGAATTGAAATTCCTAAGTGGAAATGGGAGCGAATTACAATGGACTTCGTTACTGGACTCCTTTTGACTCAGAGGAAATTTGATGCTATTTGGGTCATTGTTGATAGGCTGACCAAGTCAGCACACTTCATTCCAGTATTTGTCTCTTGCTAATCGGAGAAGTTAGCAGAGATTTACATCCGGGAGATTGTTCACCTTCATGGGGTTCCGGTTTCTATTATCTCAGATCGGGGTACGCAGTTTACCTCGCATTTCTGGAGAGCGGTCCAGCAGGAGTTAGGAACCCAGGTTCAGTTGAGTACAACTTTTAATCCTTAGACAGACGGTCAGTTTGAGAGGACTATTCATATCCTAGAGGACATGCTCCAAGCTTGTGTCACTGATTTTGGAGGCTCGTGGGACCAATTTCTGCCATTAGCGAAGTTTGCCTACAACAACAACTACCAGTCTAGAATTCAGATGGCTCCATATGAGGCGTTGTATGGTAGGCGATGTCGGTCTACATTCGGATGGTTTGAGCCGGGAGAGGCTCGGTTGCTGGGTACAGACCTAGTTCAGGAGGCCTTAGATAAGGTCAAGACTATCCAGGAGAGGATGCGTTCAGCTCAGTCCAGACAGAAGAGTTATGCAGATCGTAAGGTTTGAGATGTGGATTTCATCGTTGGTGAGCGGGTATTGCTCCGAGTGTCGCCTATGAAGGGCGTGATGAGGTTCGGAAAGAAGGGCAAGATCAGCCCTAGGTATATTGGTCCATTTGAGATTCTGGACCGAGTGGGAGAGGTGGCTTACAGACTTGCACTTCCACCTAGCTTATCAGCCGTGTATCCAGTTTTTCATGTATCTATGCTTCGGATGTACCACGGCGATCTTATACATGTGTTAGACTTCAGTATTGTTCAATTGGAAAAGGATCTATCTTACGAGGAGGAGCCGGTGGCCATTCTAGATCGGCAGGTTCGACAGTTGAGGTCGAAGAGTTCTCCTTCCGTGCATGTACAGTGGAGAGGTCAGCCTCCTAAGGCATCGACCTGGGAGTCCGAGTCTAATATGCGGAGCCGTTACCCACATTCGTTCCCCAACTCAGGTAATCCCTTCTCTTGTCCGTTCGAGGACGAACGATTGTTTTAGAGGTGGAGGATATGACGACCCAAATAGTCATCACCTATTTTTCTCATCTGTTTCACGCTTTCGAGGCCTTGAAAACCTTATTTTTATAGTGCCTCTATTTACGTGAGTAGTCCGGGCACGTAGCAAAAAAATTTTTGTGTTAGAATATGTGAATTATATGGAAAATTTGAAGAATTTTGATATTTATATTGATATAGTTGACTTCGATCAACATAAAATTTGAAGAATTTTGATATTTATATTGATATAGTTGACTTTGGTCAACATTTTCGGTAAACAGACCCGGACCCGAGATCGGACGGTCCCGGAAGGTCCGTAGGAAAATATGGGACTCGGGCATGCGTCCGGAGTCGAATTCTGAGGCCTAGAGGCCAAGATATGACTTTTTCTGTTAAATTATTTTTTTTGAAATTATTAATGAAAATGGAAATGAAAATTGATTAAAAGACAATGGTATCTGGCTCGTATTTTGGTTCCAACGCTCAGTACAAGTCTTATATATTATTTAAGTACTTCCTGCAAAGTTTGACGGAAATTGAACGTCGTTTGATGTGTTTTGAACCATGAGTTCCAAAATTTGAAAGTTTATGAAGTTTAAAAGAAGAAATCATGAATTTGAGGCTTAATTCTATGAAAACGATGTTATATTGGCGATTTGATGTAACGACCCGACCGGTCGTTTTTGAAAATTATGCCCCGATCCCCAATCTAACTATTTCCCTAAGTTCATCTCTGCTATTGTAGTTCGCCGGGAGGTTCGGTTATAGAATTTGAAGCGTTTTGGGACACTTAGTCCCTAAATGAGAGCCTTATAGTTGAAAAATGGCCCGTATTTGGAATAGCATTAAAATGACCTCGGAATGGAAATTCGATGGTTCCATTAGCTCCGTTAGGTTATTTTGGGGTTGGGAGCGCGTTCGGAATGTATTTTGGAGGTCCGTAGCTCAATTAGGCTTGAAATGCCGGAGTTTGAAATTTTGGCTAATCCGAACGATAGGTGAGATTTTGATCCGGGCGTCGGAATGGAATTCCGACAATTTTTGTAGCTTCTTTATGTGATTTTGGATATGTCCGCAAATTTTCAGATCATTCGGACGTCGTTTGGTCGGGTTTTTGATTAAATGCGTGTTTTGGAAGTTTTAGAAGAACTTAAGCTTGAATTCGATGTAATTTGATGGTATTGGCGTTGTTTGATGCATGTCGATGATTGGAACAAGTTTTCATGATGTTTTAGGAGGTGTTAGTATTTTTGGTTGAGGTCCCGGGGGCCTCGGGGTGATTTCGGATGGTTAACGGAAACTTTTGAAGTTGGAAAACTTCATAATAGGCGAAGACGTAAATGAGTGTGCACAAGATCTCACTTTAAACAATCATATCTCCCGTTATATAAATAGTTGTGTGAGCTACAACCTATCAAATTAAAGTCCTTTGAGTTTAGTTTCCAACGCAACAAACCGTTCGTCATTTGGAGATGTATACAGAAAGTTATGACCATTTTTCTGGGCATGTGTCAGTAGCGCGGCCTCAGCGCGGGAGCGCTAGTAGCCCGCGCTAATGGATTATTTTCTGCCTCAACCCGCGCTAATTAGCGCGGGCGCGCTAGTAGCAGGCCCCTAAATACCCCAAGACCGGGTATAGAGAGTTCCAAAGTCATTTTTGGGGCAAGGGCTTGCTCTCTCAAGAGGAATCCGTCCTACTCTTCATTTCTATGATCCAAGGTAAGATTTTTGGAGTATTTTGAGTTGATTACTACTCCTAAACACTTATATTAACATGGATTAATCTTTAAAATCTTTATATTTTCAAGAAATTCCTTCAAGAACTCAAAAGGGGGTTTTGCAAGATTCATTCCAAAAGGTAAATCCTACACCTTAGACTTATATATATGGATATATTATGGGAATATGAGTATGAATCAAGTATTACAACTTATGGCATGGTAATTGGAAGTCATAAATTCCCAATTTAAATACATGAACATGGTAGGGATTTAAAGGTGTTTATTTGATGGAATTTTTGTTGGTTGGGTGTGAATGGATGGTCATACATGTGTATTTGGAAGTTATAAATTGGTTAGGAATGATGGTGAGATGAATTGTTGGTTAATGATGATAGTTGGAAGAACCAATACTATAGTTATGAGGTAAAAATAACCATGCCTACAAGGTGTTTGATAATATGCCTAAACGGTATAAGTTATGGAATTTATTATCAATATTGGCCCTATTGAATGTTGAATTGTAGATTGAAGTTACATAACTATATTGGATCATCGTAGTATCATTAAGGGGCGAATTTCGGATATGTATGGCTAAAAACCCCGTCTTTTAGAAATCAAGCTTCATCGATGTTTGTGTGATCTTGGTCATTTTTCATAATTTTTCGTATTAGCTTAGAATTTTATTGTAGAATAAATTACTTGCATTATTATTTACAATATGCAATTTAATTGAATAGAGTTGAGCCACTCGGAGTCGGATACTCGTGGCAAGGGAGTCATTTCTTAGCGGTTTTGTACGAGAATTGAGGTAAGTGGCTTGTCTAAACTCGTGTGGGGGAACTTTCACCCCTAGGATATTATGTGATAGTTTAAATGCCTTGTACGCGAGGTGACGGGCGTGTACATGCGCTGGTTGTTGAACACATACTAAATGTTCGATGAGTGATATTCCTGTTTTTAGCTGTTAGTTCGATATTCTTACCCGGTAGTAGTTAGAAAAGCATGATTAGGTAGTATTTAACTGTCTAGTTGCCTAATTGTCTTACTTGAGCTTCTGGATAATTATTGGTACTATTTATCGGTGAAGTTAAGCATATTATATTCTCTCTGTGTATTCCTTTATTTGCTGCGTTTGTGGACTGCAGGTTCAATTCCCGGAGATCCCAGGGCTGTGGGTTCGATTCCCAGAGACCCGGAGTGATATTGCTGTGGACTGCGGGTTCGATTCCCGGAGATCCTGAGATTTATTGAGATGTGGACTGCGGGTTCGATTCCCGGAGATCCTGAGATTTATTGAGATATGGACTGCGGGTTCGATTCCCGGAGATCCTGAGATTTATTGAGATGTGGACTGCGGGTTCGATTCCCGGAGATCCTGAGATTTATTGAGACATGGGCTGCGGGTTCGATTCCCGGAGACCCATGGGTACTGTCAATGGGACCGTGGGTTCAATTCCCACAGGTCCTGGACTTGTTAATTGAGTTTGTTACTTGTTGTTAGTTTTAATTGTAGACGGTTGCAGTAATCATTTATTGTTGTTATTTCGGAATAATTATCATTTAAACCGATTATTATTGTTACTATCATTTTTGTAATTATTTTCTCTCAGTAGGACCCTCTGACCTTCCTCGTCACTACTCCATCGAGGTTAGGCTTGGCACTTACTGAGTACCGTCGTGGTGTACTCATGCTACTCTTCTGCACACTTTTGTTGTGCAGATCCAGGTACATCAGGACACGCTCGTACTAGGTGATTCCGCAGCTTTTTGGGAGACCTCGAGGTATGATCTGCTACGTCCGCGGATCCGGAGGATTTCCTTCTATTCTGATAGTATTAGTTGACATTTTTCCTTCATTTCGTTGTTAGATACTCTTTACACATAGAGCCACAGTTGTATATTCTCTTTTAGTCCGTGTTACCCGTGGGATTCCGGATCTTGGTAGCGTTTTATTCAGTTGTGTTGATGAATGTATGTGCCAAGCGGCACGAATTACATATCTTTTTATGCTATTTTTCCGCTGTCTCTTATTTAAGTGTTCATAGCTTGTATATTCCGCAATGTGTTAGGCTTACCTAGTCGTGGGGACCGGGTTCCATCACGACATGTTCACGATTGGTGAACTAGGGTCGTGACATTTGATCACGCGAGCAAGTTCGTGATATGTTTTTGAGGTTGTGTGCATATTTGGTTTGGAGCCCGAGGGATCGGGTAAAGATTTGATAGGCCGTTAGAGCAAATTTTGAAAAATAACACAACTGGTACTTTTCCCCAGCTGATATCTTCGCAATTGCGAAGAATTACTCGCAATTGCGAGCAATCCCAATAGAGCCCGAGTTCGCAAATTCAAACATAATCTTCGCAAATGCGAAGAAAGGCCAAACAGGGCAGTGGTCGCAAATGCGAAAACACTCGCAAATGCCAAGCCAAGCCAAAATCGGCGATGGTCTTACAACAAAACCTTCACAAATGTGAAGTCCGCAGCTAGGAACTGTTGTCTTCGCAATTGCGAATATATGTTCGCAATTCCCATATCCGCAGCTGTGCATTCGCACTTCCCATATCCGCAGCTGTGCAATTTTACACTTAAATGATTTTAAACCCCTTTTTCACCATTCTTTCAAAACCCAAAACCCCATAGGCGACCTTTCAAGAGCAATATCACTCCAAATCACTTGTAAGTCGATTTCCACACAATTCTTTCAATTCCTAACATAATTAAACATGTTTTCCATGAGAAATCAAAGGTTTTTATGGTTGAATTTGTTGTTTTTGGGTAGAACCTAGGCTTTTCATAAATTGGGGAGTTGGACCTCGATTTGAGGTCGGATTTCGAAACAAATCATATCATTGAACTCGTGAGGGAATGGGTAAACGGATTTTGGTCCAAACCCCAACTTTTAACCACGTGGGATCGGGGGCGTTTTGGGAAATTTTGAATAAAATTTTGAGAAAACTATTTTTATACATCCAAACCAATTTATATAGTATTTATTAAAATAATTAAACCAATTGTGGTTAGATTCGAGCGAGTTGAAGGTTGAATAGGTAAAGCGATAGTTGAAGGTTAATTGGACTTCAAGGCTTTGAGGTAAGTGTTTGATCTATCTTAGTTTGTGGGAATAGGATTGAGTGTAATAATTTGCTAATTGCTATGTGATCGACTGCAGTGTATAGGCATGGTGACGAGCATCTATACACCGGAGTCTAGCATGACCGTGAGTCGTTTGTTGATACATACTATGAGTTAATGTGGAATATTCGTAAGTCATATTCTTGAGCCCTTGCCGGGTTGTGAAGGTTGATTATTGTTTCCCTTGCCGAGACTTTGTTGTGTTGTTGATATTGTTCCCTTGCCGAGATATTGTTATGATTATTGTTTCCCTTGCTGGGATGGTACATGTTACTTGTTTCATTCTTTTGCCCATTGAGTGTGACTGTTATTTGGGTGAGCAAGAGTGATAATGCACGAAGGGTGATGCCGTGCCATTTTTACTTATGTTTGCACGAAGGATCATTCCGTGCTTTGTTTTACTGTTTATGTACGAAGGAACATTCCGTGCCATTGTTACTTAATTTATGCACGAAGGATAATTCCGTGCCATGTTTATTATTTATGCACGAAGGGACATTCCGTGCCTTTGTTGCTTAAACCATGCACGAAAGATCATGCCGTGCCATGGATGTGAGGATGAGAGTAAAAGCACGAAGAGTGATGCCGTGCACTTTTATCTGCTTATTTGGTGAGGATGAGAGTAAAAGCACGAAGGGTGATGCCATGCAACCATTTCAATTTCTTGTTTTGTGATAACTGTTTTTGCTACACTCTATTTTTACCTTACTGGTTTAATATGTGTTTCCGATTGTGCTCCCCCAACATGTTCCCTCCTTTGTTAGTTGTGTTGCTCTATATCTCTGTTATTTTGTGGTACATACATATATAGAACTGTGCAGGTTTATGTGAGTGTCTGGTCCTAGGCTTGTCACTACTTCGCCGGGATAGGCCAAACACTTACCAGCATATGGGGTCGGATTGTGCTGATACTACACTTCTGTGCGTTTTTATAGAGGTCTAGGTTTCGAGCAGGAGCAGCATCAGCAGTATACCAGCGGGATTATTGTACTTCTGAGACTGAGGTAGCTTGCAGGCGTCCGCAGACCCGACATCTCCTCTATTTGCTTTTATTATTGCTGTGGTCTCATTGTTCCGAGATAGACGGTTATTGTTTATTTCTTTTGGACCATTATGTGTAGTATTCTTTAGTAGTTCATGAGTTTGTGACTCCACATCTTGGGTAGAGGATTTATGTCAATTACTTTACACTATTATTCATCTTTTATTCGAAAGACTTCCGTATTTAAAGATATGAGTATTATTCTTACTATTAAATATGAGAACAAAATGGTTGTATAAACAGGAAGATGGTGTGTTAACTGGCTTGCCTAGCTACCACAAGTAGGTGCCATCACGATCTCGATGGTGGGGGAATCCGGGTCGTGACAGATACTGAGCCGTGCCATTTTCACGAAGGGTGATGCCATGTCATTTTCACGAAGGGTGATGCCGTGCCATTTTTACTTATGTTCGCACGAAGGATCATTCCGTGCCTTGTTTTACTATTTATGCACGAAGGAACATTTCGTGCCATTGTTACTTAATTTATGCACGAAGGATCATTCTGTGCCATGTTTATTATTTATGCACGAAGGGAAATTCCGTGCCGTTGTTGCTTAAACCATGCACGAAGGATAATGTCGTGCCATGGATGTGAGGATGAGAGTAGAAGCACGAATGGTGATGCCGTGCACTTTTATCTGCTTATTTGATGAGGATGAGAGTAAAAGCATAAAGGGTGATGCCGTGCAACCATTTCAATTTCTTGTTTTGTGATAACTGTTTTTGCTACACTCTGTATTTACCTTACTCGTTTAGTATGTGTTTCTGATTGTGCTCCCCCAACATGTTCCCTCCTTTGTTAGTTGTGTTGCTCTATATCTCTGTTATTCTGTGGTACATACATATATAGAACTACACAGGTTTATGTGAGTGTCTGGTCCTAGGCTTGTCACTACTTTGCCGGGATAGGCCAGGCACTTACCAACACATGGGGTCAGATTGTGCTGATACTACACTTCTGTGCGTTTTTGCATAGGTCCAGGTTTTGGAAAGGAGCAGCAGTAGTACACCAGCGGGATAATTGTATTTCCGAGACTGAGGTAGCTTGCAGGCGTGCACAGGCCCAGCGTCTCCTCTATTTGCTTTTATTATTGCTGTAGTCTCAATGTTCCGAGATAGACGGTTATTGTTTATTTATTTCAGACCATTATGTGTAGTCATTCTTTAGTAGTTCGTGAGTTTGTGACTCCACATCTTGGGTAGAGGATTTATGTCAATTACTTAACACTATTATTTATCTTTTATTCGAAAGACTTTCGCATTTAAAGATATGAGTATTATTCTCGCTATTAAATATGAGAATAAAATGGTTGTATAAACATGAAGATGGTGTGTAAATTGGATTGCCTAGCTACCACGAGTAGACGCCATTATGATCCCGATGGTGGGGGAATCCGGGTCGTGACAGATACTGAGCCTGCGGGGATAATACTGTACTGAGAGTTTGATATTGCGCCCGAGGGGCAGGCTTTTAAGCATTACTTACTGGTTGAAAATATTTGTCTTTAACTATTTTTAAAAGAGAATTCTTGATGCTTTACTAGTTTTACTGCTTAACTAATTTTTACTGCTTGAGATAGCATTATTTGTGCCTTCATGGGATTTTATGTTCTCGGTCGTTATTTGATTTTATTACCCAACCAGTCAGAGTACTCACATTACCCCCTGTACTATATGTGTAGATACATGCATAGTTGAGTTCGTCCCTAAGTGATGATTCCTTTCTGATCAGGCGAACTAGGAGTGATGAGGTAGCTGTCGACGTTCACAACCCCGTTTTTCTCCCTTATCTTTTGTATTTTCATTATCTTTGGACTTTGTTCCTAGTTCCAGACTTGTAGTACTGTAGTAAACTCTGTAGTAGCTTGTGACACCCCGATTTCGGGATGGTATCCCTGTTTATCACATTTTATTCTGCACTTGTGATTACATTATCTATGATTTAGACTTATTTATGCTAAGTAACTGTTAAAAGAGGTACTGCTATTTTGTTGACTGGCCTTGTCTTCACGAGAGATGCCATCACGACCGGGTAGGGAATTGAGTCATGACAATCATGACCCCGTAATGAAATAATATTTATTAACGATCACAGTTGCCTAAACTCTCGGTTGATCTGTCATGTTGGAAAAATTACTATTAAACAACGATGAAAACTTAATTGTTTACTTTTTTGGAAGTGATATTTTCCCCTATTTGTTGAGGCTATATGTGTGTATAAAAAGGCATATTTTGTCTTAGGGACGAAAGGATAAAAAAGAAAGATAAGGATAAAATTTATAATCATCAGAAGATATAAATTCCTCAAAGGATATATAATAACATACACTTAAATCAACAAAATAAATCAATATTTCAGGTAAGTTGTTACTCACTTGGTACATCAAGGATCCGTATAGTCATTCTCCTGAACTGGAGGTTGGAAATAGGTTTGTTGTGCTAATAATAATTCTTTTAATTGCCTTACTTCTTTCATCTCATTTTCGAAGTTAGACATACGATCCTTTAAAGACTGATTTTTATTTTCAGTTGCACGTAGCTTAACAATTAATTCAATTTTTAATGAAGTTCCACCTTTCAAATCTTTCGCCTTTACCCAACCCCCCAAGACAAATACACGACTATAACTTTGCGGTCCAAAGTAATTTTCTACAATTTCTATGGTAGGAAGTGACGGTTCAGACTGCACCAATTCCTGGATTTGAGCCTACAAATTATATAGATAAATTTTTGTCAAATATCATAATAACTAAAAGTAAAGAACATTTTTCAATTAACTAAACGCACATGTTATTCGATTGTTTCTGGATCAACAACTATGTTATTCTTCTTGTGAGTCTCGAATAAAATTATTGCCAAATCTGGTGGTTTGCCATCTTTTCCGCCCTTTATACAAAAGTAAATGTGTCAAGTAACGTCTCTTCAATATTATGAAAAAATAGAATTGATAATCATACCTTTTGATAAATAATCTCTCTTATTGGCTTGCTTCCAATATTATGAAGCATCTTCAACTTAGTTCTATTTACTGCATTCCTATTACGTCTCACCTATATTTGAGAAACAATAATAAATTTAAATGCTATAGATAAATTATCAGTTAAAAGATAATAATATATAATATAATTACACAACTATGTATTATGTCAAATCTGAAAACTTTTAGTAGCAACATGTTCATTTACCAACCACTCCCATTATTTCTTGTCTACCCCCTTGGACACATTCTTAAGAGCCCCTTGTATTGGCTTACCCTTCACAGAGTTTGCATGCAATTGTCCTATCCATTTATTCCATAACTCTTTCAACCATCTCAAAATATGATTGCAATGAATATCCATGTCATCACTCTCAAATTTATCCTGCAATATATCATAAGGAAAATATTAGTTGATAAGAACTCAATAATTAAGTGCCAAGAATGGTAACAAAAGAGGAATCAAAGAAGAATTTGAAATAATCCATCTAGTTACCGTCACAGCTGCCCACATATGATTTAACTTTTCCTCCTTAATGCGATCCCAGGGTGATACTCCCAGGGGGCGTATATTATGGTCACGAACTATTTTTTCCAAGTCCTTAAAATAGATTACTATTCTTTCCAACCATTCGATTATTATAAAATGTTACTTTTAGCTTCTCCCCAACTTCAAGTGATGCAACTTCTTTGCACTTGTTACTTCCTCGAACATTTTTTTACCTTTCCAGCAGTACATGAACCTACATTTGCTTAATTTATAAACATCAAAATATATTGTAAAAACAATAAACATGTGATCAAATAGATAAACCATACTTGTTTCAACTGTTTGGATGGACTGCATAACTTGATCAATAGAAAGAGAAAATGGAATATTAGTTTGCATATTCTTTTTCTCATGAACCAAAGTGTTAATATTCTTTGTTCGCAATCCTTGAGCGGCAAACACAGTTGAGTCTAATCTTGTACTCTTAGAGGGTCTTGACATACTTTGATTTGCATAACGAGCATTCTGATGAAAGGATCGTTCTTCATTTTCAACCTCTTCAAAGGAGCACATAGATCTAAGTTCTCACCCTCGTCCTTTCCCTAGAGTACCTGATATAAGAAATTATATTAATAAAAGTTTGGCATTAAATTAAGATGTTGTTCCAAAGCCTTTATATATTCCTTTTATAATAGCCTTAATTTGCTTCATCTGTACATATTATGATTAGGGCGAATCTAAACTCCTTGGCAAATTTTGGCCCCTCTTGTTTTATTCTTTTAGTGTCCCTACAAATCCTAGTATAAGAAATACACCAGAAAGATCATATCTACAGAAATAGTGTCTTATTGATGATATAAAGGCTGCTGACTTTTCTATTTTCTCCCATACACCAGAAGAAACTATGATTTTTAGTAGTCGTAAGACACTTGTTTTGCTTCTCTTTTGAATAGTACTATTAGCAATATTATCAGAAAATGCTTTCTGTAAAATAAGTGCACAACTTATTTTCATGAGATTTCAGTTGGGGTTGCATGAGTTCTTTCTCAAATTGGAAGTTCTAAGGTTTAGTTAGAACCTGTGAGTCCGAAATTGAATGAAGATTGAGTACCAAATAATGAATGACTTGATGGAGCAGAGCTTCTTCAGTTTAGATAGAAGAGAACAGTGCAGGAGAAAAGACCGAGGGAAAATCTATCCAGATGTAAAGAAATGGAAATAATGCAGAATTACTTGGAGCTAGAGGGAGATGAAGAAATAGGTAAACATGTGGCTATGTTGGATGAGAATAGATGAGAAATAGGGCTGAGTACTAGCTGAGGAGGAAGAAGTGAATTGGACAAGAGAATAGAATAGTGGGAGGAGCCCTCAAGTGGGATGATGGAGGGAGGAGAAGACATATGTAACATGGTTCAACACATTAAAACCATGAGACCCATAGTATGTATCCATTAGTATAGATGCTGCAGTTTTGTATGAATATAGATAAGAAAAAGGGTACAGGCGGAGGAGAGAAGAAGTGAATTGGACAAGAGAAGGGAATAACAAGAGAGGGAGGAAATATCTGCAATATGGTTCCACAAATCTGTGCGCTTACATTGTTCATCTCATTCTTAAAGAGGTAGTTTAACACCCATTTTGGAGGAAAATGCCCATTAGCTAAGGCCATTAATGCAAGGCTTCAAAGAATCAACTTTCTACTGCTTTCAAAGATGTAAGCTAAATATAATGGAACACCTATAAACATTTTTCTTTGTAGATAGAAGCAGCTGATAGTGATGGACACGAAAAACTAATAATTTTATATAGGAACTCTAAGATCCTTAAGTATATCAAGATGGTGCCTCTTGCGACAAATACATCCTAGTTACAGCACAAGACAACAGAAGCTAATGTCAAGGAGTCAACCTATGCTCGCGGGGTTAGTCACAAAAGAATTGAACACTTCAAATGTTAAAGGAGCATCAGTGAGCAAAACATTTTATCCCAATCACTTGAGCAAACGAAGATATAGAAAAGGATCAGATCCTATTCATAATTTCTGAAAAAACAAAGTATGTTTTACAAGAATCAGAGAGAAAATGAGTTCCTATTTAGTGCAAACACTCGAGCTGATACTCTTGTGTTTGTTCAATATGCAGCAACACCAGCAATGGCTGGACAACAGAAGCAACTTGCAAGCATGCCACAAGCAGTAATAAGCAATAAATAAGCAAGAAACATGTAATAACCAGAGCTATACCAAATTTCTCAATATAAACAACAAATACTTGTTTCAACTTTTTGGGTGGATTGCATAACTTGATCGTCAGAAGGAGAAATTGGATTATCACTTTGCATATGCTCTTGAACCAAAAGGTTTTTGTTAGTTGTTGCAATCCTTGAGCAGCAAACATGGTACTCTTAGACGGATTTGACATACTTTGACTAGCATAATGACCATTCTGATGAAGAATCGTTCCTCATTTTCAGACATATCAAAGGAGTACATAGATCTAAGCTCTCGTCCTCATCCTTTCCTTAGATACCTGGTGCAAGAAATCATATTACTAAAAGTTTCACATTAAATTAAATTTAGTTCTAAAAAAAGAAAATAGTTAAGAAACTATAGTTGTTTCAACTTTTTGGGTGGACTGCATAACTTTCTCATCGGAAGGAGAAATTAGAATATCACTTTGCATATGCTCTTTCTCATGAACCAAAGGTTTTTGTTCGTTGGTCGCAGTCCTTGAGCTAAAGGTATTGCAAAATCTGATCATCTACTGTTATGAGGTCTTGAAATACTTTGACTAGTATAATGAGTACTCTGATGGAAGGATCGCTTCTCATTTTCTCACTCTTCAAGGGAGCTCATAGTTCTAAGCTCTTTCCATCGTCCCTTCTCTAGAGCACATGGTACAGGAAATCATATTTGTACAAAAAATCAAATCTAAATAATTACAAATTAGATTCTAAAATATAATAACTTTAACAAACCCTACTCATTGAATTTTTTTGGATGTATTTCATAACATAAGCAGTAGATGAAACAGATGGAGTATTAGTTTACATATGCCCTTTCTCAAAAACCAATGAATTTTTATTCGTTGGTCCTATTCCAGAAACCCCTAAAGAACACATAGATCTAAGCTCTCGCCCTCGTCCCTTCGCTACTGCACCTGGTATAAGGAAATTAAATTAGTAAAAGTTTATGTCACGACCCCAAACCCGGTCGTGATGGCGCCCAACACACTACTAGGCAAGTCCGACCATTATCCATATATTCAACCCAATTGGAAACCAATATTTGATTAGTGAAACTGTAAACATTAAGCCATTTAAGAAAATACGGAAATACTAGTACGAATTACGATGTTCAGCAAAACATAATATATAGCCCAACCCTGGACCCGGTGTCATGAATATGAGCCTCTACAGAATAGAATAATATCCTACTACATAATCCGTCTAAATGTTTGAAGGTGCGGAAAATAAAAGACATGGAAATGAGGAAGAGTCAATGGTTGCGAACGCCATGCAACTACCTCAACTCTCCTGAATAAGCAAGCGTACTGATCTCTGAAATGCGTACTCAGCCCGCGAAGAAGGACCTGGATCTGCACACATGGTGCAGGGAGTAAAGTGAGTACTTCCAACTTAGTGGTAATAAACATGAATAACACTGAAAGTATAAAATCCCAAAAGGGCACAAATAATGCTATCTCAGACAGTAAACCAAATAAACAGTAAAAAACCATGAAAAAAACATAGCAAGACATTCTCTTGAAAGAAATCAAATAAACAAGAATACACAAGTAAGGTCAGCCATTGTTACCTGACCAAAGCGTGTTTCAATGTCATTATTACCACTAGTCAGTCATTGTTACCTGACTGGTCAGTTATTATTACCTGACCGAAACACATATGACAGTGTCATTGTTACCACTATCCATTTTAAAGGGGTACCCGGCTCTCACTGTGGGTGTGCAGGCTCCAGAGGGGATTCTACACCCAAGCACTAACAACAAGGCCTAAAAGCCTGAGTAATATCAACACGAGGCCTGAAAGCCTTCTCACAATACACTCGAGGCCTGCAAGCCTCCTCATATAACATTGGAGGCCTGAAAGCCTCCTCACATAACACTCGAGGCCTGAAAGACTCCTCATATAATACTCGAGGCCTTAAATCCTCCTCACATAATACTCAAGGCCTAAAAGCCTCCTCACATAACACTTGAGGCCTAAAATCCTCCTCATATCACTCTTCATGACCTCACATATGGCCCTCGGCCTCAATCAGTACAAAATAGTAAAAAGCCCTTTGGGCATCAGTAAAACAATAATACTCAGCCAAAACAATAGTGCAAATATCAGTTAAAACTCCAAGTTTGAGTAAAATATAGTTGAGTTCATGAAACATTGTAAATCACATGGACTGAGTTCAAATAATATTTCAAATAGTGAGGGAAACAGTGATGATAGTTCATAAAGAGTTCAAACAATCGGCAGTAATCCCCAAGTATGGCAATAAGCCCAAGTCATAATGATAACAACAAATTATTTGCAAATACGTGGTAAAAACCAACAACCAGGATGGACCAAGTCACGATCCCCAATGGTGCTCTACCCCACACTCAGGTCCAACATGCAAGTCACCTCAATACAGCACTAAGGTGTGCAAATCCGGGGTTTTAAACCCTCAGAATATCATTCACAAGTATTACTCACCTCTAATCCGCCGATAATCTAGCTCGCCAAGACATTCCCTCTCAAATGTACCTCCTCGAGTGTAGAATCTGATCAAAACCATACAGGATACGTCACAATAGTCTAGTAAATCATAACCCAATCGAAAAGACTCAAAAAACAACAAAAACCACAAAGTTGGCAAAACCCGAGCCTCGAGGCCATTTCTTGAAAAATTACGAAATTCACATCTTTAGAATCCTAGTCTCGCCACGAGTCCGCACATATAAAATATACAAGAATTGGAGTCTATTTGACCCTCAAATCGTCAATTTAAACTCTCTTACGATTCAAGCCCTAACCTCTATTTTTACCCTTTGATTCCTTAAATTTTCAGTGTTTAATCCTTATGTTTATACCATAACAACACTATTCAAGGATACAAATTCATTCCTAATGGAATCTCCTTCGAAATCTCTTCAAATCACCCAAAATTGCCTTTTCCCAAAGACCCAAAATATTTTCTAACTTCTGAAATTTGAAACCACTATTTCATTAAACCCTTCTGCATTTTTCGCTTCTGCAGTCCCGCTACCGCTTTTGCTGGACCGCTTCTCTGGCCATTAGACCTATCACACCTTCCTTTTTACTACCCTTTTTCGAAGAATAAGGTATACCCGTTAATTACTAATACACCCCAGGACAAGATATAATAATAACAATGGGGAAGGAGTTTTTCCACTTTAAGGACAATCGGAACGGGATTTATTTAGATTTCAGAGTCGCCACTTGGGAAGATAATGGTGTCCCAAGTCACTAGTTTAATCCTAAATCCGAGGAAATTGACTCTGTTTTAACATTTTTCGCCTGGGTGTTTTTTTCATTTTATACGAGGCTCATCCCGTTATATTTTAAGTCAAAACCTATCAAGTACTATATTCACTATTTTTGTTTTTTCTCCTAATTATTTTATAATCTTTGGTATTTTTCTGAATTTGATGTTATTTCGTCCAGGCCTGGACTTTTAGACTGTATTAATAGCCTATTACACGTAACAGGGCTTCTGAAACCTAGTATATGCATGTGTAGTTATTCAGAGGCCCAGAAGTGAATTCAATTAAGTCTGGGCCTGTGTTTTTGATTAGGCCCAGAATAGACGAATAAAATATAGAACAAGATTGAAATTTCATAACAATTAAACAAACATTCATTAGATAATAGAATAGATCAACAAAAGTCATTTTTTATTTCACAGAGCTCTGGAATACATGTATTTCAGTACTAACTCTGAATTCTAATTACTAATCAAACATTAACAGAACTTGAGTAATGATACTTCTATTTTTAAGTACTTAAACAGTGATGGCAATACTAACAGAATAGGTTTGAACTATTATTAATTACAGGATTGCTAACTCTTATGATTGTACGTTGTTGTTTAAACGAGTTTGAATGACAGAACAACTCTAATTTATCTACTCATTTGCTTTTATAGACTAATTATCAGGTTCTAATTAGTGAAGTTACTTGATTACCATTTCATTTGTTATACTTATTTCACTAGGCGAGTTAGATTCATATGTTAGTCTGTTTTCAACCTAAGACTAATAGTAGCTGTATTTTACGTACATAATACTACTACACTATCTATTTATTTTGTCTCGACTACATATAGTATTTAATTATTACAAACCATCCAACTAAATTACATGAACTCTAAAACATGATGATTATGAAACTAGAAGAAAACAGCAACATAATTCGTCCAAACAGCTCATGAGACTTTCATTTCTTCAATCAATTTGTAATTACATTTCCAGAAAAGAAAATGTACCCGATTCACCAAAAAATAGGTTATAAGTCTAGGTTGGATGAAGAATAGTCAGCAATATCAACAATAGAGCAGTAGTAGAGTAGCAGTCAAAGCAGCAAGTATAGCAGCAAAATAGAATCCCAAAGTTCAGCAGTTCAGCAAATCAACAAATAGGATCAAATTGCTCAAATAGAATCCAGAAAGTTGAAGAGCAATAGACTCTAATAGAACTCCAGATTAATTCCCAAAGAAATCAGCTAGAATTTCAGTATCTAAAGCTTAGAATCACTTTTTCTTTATTCAAAATCTGGACCTCAGAGATCAACCTTGAATTTCTAAAATCCAGCCTATTTTTTGTAACCCCTGAATTTCTAAAATCCAGCCCTTAATCTTTAACTTTTCAACCTCCTTTTCAGGCTTAACTGAAGCCTATTTATAGACTAATTTGGGGTGAAATTTGAGGGGGAAATTCAAATAACTTATTTCTAATTCCCTCCCCTTTGTTTTTCTATTGTTTACAGTTTAGTTCTCTAAGTTATATGTCGAAATGCCTTCCAGCCCTTGTTGGAAGGTTCTAGGTAGTTCTTTTAGGTTCTATTTAGGGTGTTTTACTAAGCTTCCCTCACTTGCTAAGTGTAATTTCAATTCTGCCTTTTTATTATACATATTATATCCTTTATTTTGTGATTAATTACAAGAATACTAGGTAGTAGTGTATTTTCTATCCCTATAGGCTCCATTAAATTTTCAATTTTGCCATGTATTGTTCCTATTATACCCTTATTGTTGTTCTTTATTTACCCTACCTACTAAGGTTTGGGTAGACTACGTTTAGTACCTATTTAACTAATAGCCAGTTTCTTATAACTATTTAAGACTTAGCCTAATTTCAGACCCAAATCCATTTCAATTTTAACCGTTTTTAACAGACTTAAGCTTATTTAAAATGTAACTCCTTTATTAACATTAAGCAACTAACAAGATTTAGATTTGCAACACTAGCCACTTAACATTGTAGCCAATTCACATTATTTTAGGAATAGCCAGACTTAATCACTTTCAGGAATAGCTAGACTTAATCATTTCAAAAATAGCCAGACTTAATCATTTTCAGAAACTAACCGTAGATCTTTACAGCTATAACCAAACCATAAAAGCATTAGGATTCAGAATAATCTAACAAATGAATCGAATTACAAATATAACCAATTCATATTGTATTGCACACACAACCTTAATCGTAAATCAATTTCCAATCAACTAGAACTCAGAGAGAAGTTTTGATACTGGTTGAATCCCAATCAAGCAAAGTACAATTTCAGACAAGGCATGATGAACAAAACACATAAAGAAGCATATTTAACCATGATTCGTGTGTAAAACTTATTAAAAACCCTAAAGTGCTAAAACAGACTAGGCATATGTAAAGAATTAGAATAGATCTTAATCATGCGATTAACACAAATTAACAAGAATATCAAGAACATTTACAGTAGGTAAATAGGTAGAAGAAGGGTAAGGAACAACTTAGCTTTCAGGATCTCTTTTCTTTCTTTTTTTTCCTTCTTCTTTATTTTTCTTTTGTTATTTCCAGACATCATAAACTCTTGAAGACTTAAAGTCTTATGAATATCAGATCTTCTTGATAGGGCTTATTTTGGAGTTTTAGTGGGTAAGGGGGGGGGGGGTCTGGGTGTTATTTGAGAGGTATTGGGGGTGGGATTTGTTTTAGGTGTTCGCCGGAGTAGGGTTCCGGCGAACTTCTTTTCTATATTCGAACAGCTCCGACTTGATTCGAGGCTAGCCACCTAGATGAGGTGAAAGGCCTCTTTGATGTGGTCATATGGTGTAAAACTGGGTGCCTGGTTCATAGGTTAGAGGTCGCTGACTAGGGTTTCGGCGACCGAACTTTCAAGAAAGAAGGGGATTTTGGGTTTTCATGGTGGTTGTGGTGTGTGGGAGTTAGGGGTGAAAGGTTTGATGGTAGTTTGAGCCGTAGACGGCAAGGGTTTCAGGCCAGTCTCTGTCACGACCCTAGTTCACCAATTGTGAACATGTCGTGATGGCACCCAGTCCCCACGACTAGGTAAGCCTAACACGTTGCGGAATATACAAGTTATAAAATACTTAAATAAGGAACAGGGGAAAATAAAATAAAAGGTATGTAATCCGTGCCGCTTGGCACATACATCCGTCACACAATAAATAAAACACTACCAAGATCCGGAACCCCACGGTAACACGGACTAAAAGAGAAATACAACTGTGGCTCTATGTGTAAAGAGTATCTAACAACGAAATGAAGAAAATGTCAACTAGTAATACTAGAATAGAAGGGAAGCCTCCGGATCCGCGGACGTAGCGGATCATACCTCGAAGTCTCCCAGAAAGCTGCAGAATCACCTAGTACGAGCCTGCTCTGATGTACCTGGATCTGCACAACAAAAGTGTGCAGAAGAGTAGCATGAGTACACCACGGCGGTACTCGGTAAGTGCCAAGCCTAACCTCGATGGAGTAGTGACGAGGTAGGTCAGGGCCCTACTGAGAAAAACAATAATATAATGATGATAACAAAATAAACAGTTTAAAAGATAATAATTTCCGAAACAACAACATTATGATGATTACTGCAACTGTCTACAATTAAGCTAACAACAAATAACCAACTCGGATAAACAAATCCAGGATCTGTGGGAATTGAACCCACAGTCCCATTCTCAGTACCTCTGGGTCTCCGGGAATCGAACCCGCAGCCCATGTCTCAATAATATCTCAATAACTCGGGATCTCCGGGAATCGAACCCGCAGTCCCTACCAATAATCTCAGGATCTCGGGAATCGAACCCGTAGTCCACATTTCAATAATATCAGGATCTCGGGAATCGAACCCGTAGTCCACATTTCAATAATATCGGGATCTCGGGAATCGAACCCGTAGTCCACATTTCAATAATATCAGGATCTCGGGAATCGAACCCGTAGTCCACATTTCAATAATATCAGGATCTCGGGAATCGAACCCGTAGTCCACATTTCAATAATATCAGGATCTCGGGAATCGAACCCGTAGTCCATAACCACAGCAAATAAAGGAATACACAGAGGGAAGTATAATATGCTTAATGATAACTTCGCCGATGAACAGCGCCAGCGATTACCAAGAAAACTCAAGTAAGTCAATTAAGCAACTAGACAATTAGATTCTATCTAGTCATGCTTTTCTAACTACTACCGGGTAGGAGTATCGAATTTAACAACTAAGAACAGGAATATCACTCATTGAACATTTTGAGTAAAGTATGTGTTCAACAACCAGCGCATGTACACGCCCGTCACCTCGCGTACAAGGCATTTAAAGTATCACAATAATATCCTAGGGGTGAAAGTCCCCCACACGAGGTTAGACAAGCCACTTACCTCAATTCCGGTACAAAACCGCTAAGCAATAACCCTCTTGCCACGAATGTCGGCCTCCACAAGTGTAGAATCTGATAAAAATCAATAGAATCACATCAAAATAGGCCAATTGGGCATTACCCAATCAAAATAACTCAAAATACACCAAAACCCACAAGTTGCCAAAACCTCGACTTTCGGTACGCTTATCGAAAAATCACGAAAATTATATTTTCGGGTTCCTTATCTCCATACGAGTCTAGGCATATAAAATTTACCAAAATCGGACTCTATTTGCCCACTCAAATCAGAGATTTTCTAACATTTAGGCCTAGGGCTCAAACCCACCTTTAATCTTCCAATTTCAGTGAAAAAATCACGGATTTCATGATAAACCAACGAATTAAGGTCAAGAAACTTACCCCCGATGATTTCCCGATGATATCCCAACGTTTCCCCTTCAAAATCCTCTCTTGGAGCTCAAAAATGGCGTTTTTGTGTATGGGGGTCGCGGGTGTTATGTTCTGAACTTAAGCTCACTGCCAGACCCCATTGCTCATCGCGTTCGCGTTACTGTTCACGCGTTCGCGATGAACAGTCCAACTTCTTCTACGCGAACGCGAAGTAACCCACGCGTTCGCGATGACCTGCGAATATTACCTATCGCGAACGCGACGATCCCCACGTGTCCGCGAAGAACAATTTCCCTTCCTCATCTCGAACGCGACGACACCCACGCGTTCGCAAAGAACAACCTTCCAGTCGACCATTTTTTTCTTCTACGCGTACGCGACACCTGGGACGCGAACGCGGTGCTTCCTCTTTCCCTTCTACGCGATCGCGACTCAAGGGACGCGAACGCGATGCTTTGCCCTACCATGCCTACGCGAACGTGGCCATTGCCACGCGAACGCGTAGGCTTAACGTCTGCTGCACTGCTGCTGCATTTTCTGCAGAAATTTCAAAGTTCCAATTGCCCGCTTGATGGTCCGAATTCATCCCGAGGCTCCCGGGACCCCAACGAAAACCACCAACATACTCCAAAACACGATACGAACTTATTCCAATCATAAAAACACGTCTAACAACATCAAAACCCATAAATCATATCGATTCAAGCCTAAGTTTCTTCAAAACTTACAAAACTAACATTCAATCCAAAACCCGGCCAAACGACGTCCAAATGACCTGAAAATTTGCGGACATATCCAAAATCACATAACGAAGCTACAGAAATTGTCGGAATTCCATTCCGACCCCCGGATCAAAATCTCACCTATCGTTCGGATTCGCCAAAATTTCAACCTTCGGCATTTCAAGCCTAATTGAGCTACGGACCTCCAAAATACATTCCAAACGCGCTCCCAACCCCGAAATCACCTAACGGAGCTAATGAAACCATCGGATTTCCGTTCCGAGATCGTCTTAACACTGTTCCGGCTACGGGCCATTTTCTAGCTTCAAAGCTCTTATTTAGGGACTAAGTGTCCCAAAATGCTCAAATTTTCGGAACCGACTCTCCCGGCAAACCACAATAGTAGAAATGAACTTAGGGGAACAGTTAAATTAGGGATTGGGGCGTAATTTTCTAAAACGACCGGTCGGGTCGTTACAGTCTCCATGAGAGACGAGAGGTTGAATATGATGAAGAAGGCGGCTAGGGTTTGAGTCTGTGAATATGAGTGTATATGCATATGTAATGAACGGGAGATAGTAATCTATAGTATGATATCCCGTACAGTGTTCTTTCCACCTCCATCAAAACCTCTTACACATACACTGTTCCGATGAATTCTTTCATGATTGACTTTCAACTTCTCTAAGGTTGAAAGTGGGCAAATATTGGCACTTGATCCGTTGTCCACCAGAACACGGGTTACTACAGATTCTTCACACTTGACTGTGAGGTATAGTGCTTTATTATGCTCTGTTCCTTCCAGTGGCAACTCACTATCTGCAAATGTTATCTTATTTGTCTCAAAGATCTTGTTTGTGATTTTATCCAAATGGCATACTGAAATCTTCTCGGGCACATGGGATTCATTTAAAATTTTCATCAACGCCTTTCTATGTTCATCAGAATGGATTAGCAATGATAACAACGAAATCTGTGCGGGCGTCTTTCTCAATTGCTCCACTATAGAATAGTCCCCAGCCTTCATCTTCTTCAAGAATTCCTCCGCTTCCTCTTCAGTAACTGCCTTCATTACATGAGCCGAGTTTTCCTTTACCACTTTTGTCTTTCTCAATTCTTCCGGGGCAAAGCATCGCCCGGAGCGACTTAAACCATGAGTTTCATTAATTTCTCCTTTAACTTCCTTCCCTTTATACATCACTGTAACCTTATCATAATTCCATGGTATGGCCTTGGTATTCACAAATGGCATTTGAACCACTGGTTGGATAACCACCGGCTCTACATAAGCTCCCTTCACGATCAACAAAGGCTTCACTCCCGGTACTACTACTTTCACGAGCTCAATCACTGATGGCTTCTTTGTATGTAACTCAATTGACACTTTCTCCTTTTCAACTTCCCCCTCCACCTTATTGTTCGCTTTAATCATCATCACTGACTGAGAAGGTTTTCTACAACTCTCCCCTCGCTCCAACTCTATCATATGCGTCTCGTGATGTGCTGACAAAGGATTCTGCGTGATATTGGGAGTTTATGGAGCTTGCGCCTCAATCCTCCTGGTATCAATAAGTTCCTGTATTGCGGACATTAAATGTCAACACTTCTCTGTATCATGTCCCGGTGCCCCGGAACAGTACTCACAACGGATTGACTGGTCTAGATTTCAGGGTGGTGGGTTGGGAATATTTGGTTCAATAGGGCTCAACATCCCTAGTTCTCTCAAACGGTGAAAAAGACTAGTATATAACTCCCTAAATGGAGTGAATGTTCTCTTCTTTTGGGCTCTATCACCTTTTACTTCTGGATCTGGACGGAAGTTAGGTCGATTTGGATTTATGTATGTTTTGGAAGGCGGATAGGCATTTTGTGCGTGGTAGACATTTTGTGGAGCTGGGGTACACCATGAATGTGGAGGTGGTGGGTAGGGTTGAGCATGTTGGAAAGAAAACTGTGGGATGATTGGAGGATAATATGGTGGAGGTGGGTTATATGGTGCTGGTGGATATGGTTGGTATGGGCGAGGTTGATGATGATATGGGTTAGGGCCCCGGGACCATGATCTACCTTCAATGACCGCAACTTCTTCTTTCTTCTTCTTGCCAACCAACCCTCCGGTTCCAGTCTGTAGTGCCTGGTTTGTGGCCTTGATGGCTGAGTAGCTCATGATCTTATTTGTCTTTAGCCTTTCTTCTACAAAGCCTCCCATCTTGACTACCTCGTTAAAGGTTTTTCCAATTGCAGACACTAAGTGGCCATAGTATGTTGGCTCCAAAGCCTGTAAAAAGCAATCCACCATTTCTCCTTCTTTCCTTGGCGGGTCTACATGTGTAGCCTACTGTCACGCCCCAAATCGAGGGACATGACCGGCGCCTGACCGGGTTGCCCCAGTCAAGCGGACCTGGGTGCCTTTCATTCCTACGCGTTACCCCTGTGTTGATTGTTTCTCAATAACCAAATAACTTACCAATTATAACTGATTTCACAATACACAAGCATAAACATATGAGTGATTAATTAACAAGTTTACAGTTTTTACAACGCCCAACATGATATATACATAAGACTGGAATCCCACAGTTTACATGTCTACAGAGCCTCTAAGATACAAAAGGGAATACAATACTTGTCGGTAACAAGGCTCCGGCTATACCTTACAAAACCAAAATGGAATTTAAACAAAAGTGGAGTGAACCACATAGGGCCCCGAGGAAGAAAGGGGCTCACCAAAATAGGCAGTGAAAGATGAAGAATACTACTGCCGACGAGCTGAAGTAGAAGTGCCTGCTACTGATCCACCTATAATAATAACACGAATGTAGCGCCCCCGGCAAAAGGGACGTCAGTACACTAGAATTGTACTGGTATGTATGGACAAACTTTGTCCCAAGTAAATTCAAGCCATTAAATCACATCAAAACTAATTAAGCCAGCCAACCATGTTTTCCACCTTTTACTCATTTCATATAAGTCTCAACACGAAGCACGTTTAAGGTCAACAAGTAGAACAATATCCAATCAACCATATAAATCACAAGTAGTCAAACAAAGGGGCAATCAGTGCCCCACAGGTTGCAAACTCTCCTGCTGTCTCCTTTGACAATTTCACATCATTGATTTTTATATCAATTTTCAATAGCAATTTAGATCGCTTTCCATCCTTATTACCTCGTCCACCCTTATTACCTCGGCCACCCTTATCACCCCAACCCACACCTTATTACTTCATGTTACGGCACGCAACCCGATCCCACCTTACAGTTTAAAACACAACAAGCACAAACAGTAGATAAGGCACTTCACACAATTTCAACAAGTTCAAATAAGAAACTTACAAGTTGGTTCATGTTCACAATTTATTCTCAAACCAATATTACAAGCAAGTTACAATGTTTCCAAAATCAAGAGTATTCATACCGTATTGTTCAATAACTTACCAATCCTCAAGTGTTTCGTTTCTTTTCCACAAAGTACCATATATGCCATCATAGCCATTATTCACAGTTCTTTACCAAATTCCACTTCTCATTTATCTTTCGGTTCATATCCCATATTACATCACTCACAATTCAACAACAACTTTGAGTATCCAACAACAACATCAAGAATTTCACACAATTTGTCAATTTAACACGAACCAAACAAATTTCACACATATAGGCGATTTCACAAGAATCAAAATTAGCCATACATAACTGGTGACGAGTTTTCTTCCTTTAACCTTCTATTTTTTGCTTACCCAAGATATCCTACTCTTGCCGACCTTGTTCTTGAAGACTCTTACTTCTACTCACTTCTTTTTACTAGAAATCAAGTTCAATAATCATGCATGAGTGTAAAAATTCTATTTTCAAAAGCTATTATATACAAACCTCTCTTTACCCATTTTAAAACTGAAAATCAAAGAAAATAGTTAGGGTTTTACCTTGAATGATTTGGGGAAGTTGAATCCTTGCCCTAGAATCCTTTGGACTAGATGTTTGGAACAATCTTTGAAGATGAAAGACTTCTCTCACTAAAACCCCTCTCTTCTCTCTCTAATTTTGGTAAGATGATATGACAAAATGAAGGAGAAAGGTGTTATATTATTGAAGAGGTCGGGTTGAATTTTATAAAATTCCTTGGCCGGGTCAATTTTGCAGTCGCATCTGTGATCGCAGAATCAACATGCGGTCCGCATAGTGACCGCATAATTGCCTCAAAATTTACACAAGTTCAGTTACCGAATGCGACCAAAATGCGGTCCGCATTCTTGATCTGCGGTCGCAAAGTGCACCGCAGATTCATTATGCGATCGCATATCGACCGCATTTTCAACATGATTTCGGGAAACCTTCTGGTAAGCTCTGCGGCAAGAATGCGGTCCGCATAGCAGATCTGCGGTCGCATTCTTGACCGCATAATTGACACTTTTCTGGAAAAATTGATTCTCTACATTTTTGAAACTTAAATCACTACCAAGGGTCCGAACCCCGGCGAGCTTTCCTAACACATTATTCGGACCATGACACTATAGCTACTAGGTTTCATGCACAAAAAATTTACGGGGCCTTACACCTACTCCCTCCACCTGAATCCATATTCCCAGAAACTTTCTCCGGGTTTCTTCTCTAACTTAGTCAACGACAACCTGTCAGGGATAATTTCTAGATTGTATTGGAAATGGTTTGCAAACGATTGAGCTAAGTCATCCCAGATGAACCATCTGGTATGATCCTGTAGAGTATACCATTCCAACACCAAACCATTTAAGCTTTGGCTGAAATAAGCCATGAGTAACTCGTCCCTTCCTCCTGCTCCGCGCATTTTACTGCAGTAACCCCTTAGATGGGCTACTGGATCCCCGTGATCGTCATACATATCAAACTTGCGTAGCTTAAACCCGGCCGGCAGTTGTACCTCCGGAAACAAGCATAGATCTTTGTACGCAACATTCACTTGGCCTCCCAGCCCTTGCATGTTACGAAATGACTGCTCAAGACTTTTCATCTTACGGGCCATCTCTTCTTGTTCCAGTTTTCTGACAGGTTTCTCTTCCTCTGTCATGTCTATGAATGGGGTGTAGGAATTGTGTTGTCTGAAAGTGGGTTCTGGTGGATACTAATGGGTGTCTTGGACATGGAACACAGGTTCGCTAGAAGATTTATGTAAAGCAGCGGGTGGCGGTGCCACGTATACTGAAGAGACCTAAGGTGGTGGTGGTGGAGCTTGTTTAGACAATGGTGGAGGTGCTTGTGAAGTTGTAGCATAGTAATGCGGGTAAGCTGGATATGTGGAGGACGAGTTCATTGTGGGTGGTTCAGGATTTGGGTTCGGAGGAGGAATGTATGCTGGGTTGGCTGGATAGGAACGCAAAGGTTGACACCTAGACCAGGCCTAGTACATCTCTGACATCTGCTGTTTTAGTTTATACATCTCTCTTTCATACTAGCTACGCCCACAACTTCTTCCTCTTGTACCAGATCCATAATAGTAGGCTCGATTTCCTGAGTTACTGCTTTGGTCATGACTTTAGAACGTGTGTTGTAGCTTTGATGTGCCAGAATGCCAGTTGCCAACTGAAAATCTGATACTCATCAACAACAAAACTTGTCAATAGTTAGCTCATAAGGGATAAACATCACAAGTTCTAAAATCACACCTTTTGCCTAGTCATTATGCATCATCCCGACATTATTCGTCTTTGAACCACCAGCTTTCTTTTTCGCTTTTGTTTTTATTCATTTCATTGCTTTCTGTTTATTTCTTTTTTCTTCTTTTCCACTTTTTTTCATTTTTGTTTTTTTTTCCTACATGTTTGCCTATCGCCCGAGCAATTTGCATAAAAAATAAAGAAAATAATAGCAACTTCTTTTTGAATTTTCATTGATACTCAAACATCGATTACAAATGATGTTGTACTACAAGTACAAAAAGAAAATACAAATACAAAATGCATGCCCTATGAATACATTAAAGCTCCTAGTGCCCGCGAGACATCGTTCGGTCTTGCCGCGGGACTATATGCTAATCCACTTTGAAGTTTGTCCAAATCGGTCATTACTTGCTTTACAAAGAACATTACTGCTAATATGAATGTTGACTGGGACATATCTTCACACAATTAGCTTTTCCTTGTGATGTACTGAGCAATGTTGACAATTCTTTCCCTGATGACCCCTTTTTCCTAAAGCAACCTACCAATCTATTCGGCGCGAGCATCTAAGGTTTGTTGGATCTTCTTTTGTAGTTGTTGTAGCTCCAATTCTACTCAAGCCATAGCCATGTAGCAATGTTCTCTCTCTACTTTAAACTCTTTGGTTTGTTTGCTACTTTTGACTTTGGCTGTAATGATCTTCTTCCTTAACCGGGCTACCTCAACATTATGTTCATCTTGTAACCGCTGAACTATTCGAACTCTTTCTTCAGCATGCCTAGCCAGTTGTTTCCGTACCCCGACTAATTCCTTTCAGCTTTATCTAGATCAAAGCTATAGTCGTTGACTTTGCGCCAAAGGTTTTCAATTAATTTCTCATCTCGGGCAAGTCGAACTGGGGTTTCGGCTATTATTTTTATCTTTGAAATTTGAGCCTTCAGAATTTCATTCTCTTTCATTAGCTGTTTCTTTTCACCCTCATCAGATGCCGCCTGTAAGCTGCTTTTGAATTTGAGGTCTTGGAATTGTTTCTCCAACAAGCTGATTCTGGCTCGGTACTCATTTTCTTTGGCCATCCAATCATTTTTTTCCTTAGCTGCTCGGCCAACTCTTGAATGTGAGGCCTCTTCATTGGTCTATGATGCTCAACATCCCGGTGATACCATGCGGCATACCCTGGTGATACTTCTCCCCGAGCTCAGTTTCCCCACAAGTGTCTATTCTCAGGCATTGGCATTCATTCCAGATCTACCGAATCGTTGTTTTTGGGAATTGTCCATCAGGACTGATTTCTATGGCTTGTAGGCTGAGGTCCCCGTCTTTTGGAATGACTTGATATCTCCCGGGTTGCCTTAATACCCTGTACGACGCAAAAGGCTGGATGCTTTTAAGACCCATTATCAGAAAATGCGACCCTTCTATTGGCATGTATATCACCTCATTGAGGGGAAACCATCCGTATGCCCAATCAATTTGGTTAGCAGTCAACGATCGCAAGTATGTGATCCAACCTTTTGATCCTTCTGGCAACTTAATGTAAGGCCCCGTGAAATTTTTGTGCATAAAACCTAGTAGATGTGGTGTCATGGTCCGAATGATGTGTTAGGAATGCGTAGAATTCTTCGCGGCGAGCTTGCGAGCCGCGGTTCGGACCCTTGGTAGTGATTTAAGTTTCAAAATGTAGAATAAAATTTTTTCCAGAAAAATGTCAATCTGCGGTGCACTTTTGCGACCGCAGAATCAATATGCGGTCCGCATAGTGACCGCAAATCGTTCCAGAGCCTGCGTAATTTTTGAGCCATTCTGCGGCCACTATGCGGACCGCATGTTGATTCTGCGGTCGCATAGTGACCGCATATTTGACCCCGGCCCAGTTTTTGTAACATTTTGACCCGATCTCTTCTTTAATATAACACACCTCTTCTTCATTTTTATCATATCATCTCACCAAAAATTAGAGAGAGAAGAGAGGGTTTTTAGAGAGAGAAGTTCTTCATCTTCAAAGATTGTTCCAACTACTTAATTCCAAGGGATTCTAGGGCAAGGATTCAACTTCCCCAATATTTTCAAGGTAAAAACCCTAACTATTTTCTTTGATTTTCAGTTTTAATTGGGTAAAGAGAGGTTTGCATATAATAGCTTTTGAAAATAGAATTTTTACACTCATGCATGATTATTGAACTTGATTTCTAGTAAAAAGAAGTGAGTAGAAGTAAGAGTCTTCAAGAACAAGGTTGGCAAGAGTAGGATATCTTGTGTAAGCATAAAGTAGGAGGAAAAATCATCACCAGGTATGTATGGCTAATTTTGATTCTTGTGAAATCGCCCTTATGTGTAAAATTGTTTGGCATGTGTTGATTTGAGAAATTGTATGTGATTAATTGATGTTGTTGTTGGATATTCAAAGTTGTTGTTGAACTATGAGTGTTGTGGTAAGAAATATGAACCGAAAGGTAAATGAGAGTTGAATTGGGTAAAGAATTTGTGAATAATGATTATGATGGCCTATATGGCACCTTGTGGAAAAGAAATCGAAACACTTGAGAATTGGTTTATTGTGGAAAGAGATGAAACACTTGAATTATGGAAAATTGTTGAATATACATGTGTGAATATTATTGAATGTGGAAACATTGTAACTTGGTTGTGATATTGGCTTGAGAAGTAATTGAGAACATGAAACAATGTGCAAGTTGCTTATTTGAACTTGTTGAAATTGTGTGTAGTACCTTATCTGCTGTTTGAAATTGTTGTGTTTTCAACTGTAAGGCGGGGTCGTGTCGCGTGCCGCGACGTGGTGAAATAAGGTGTGGGTTGGGGTGATAAGGGTGGCCGAGGTAATAAGGGTGGTCAGGGGCAATAAGGATGGAAAGCGATCGAAATCGCTATTGAAAATTGATACATAAATCAATAATGTGAAATTGTGAAAGGAGACAGCAGGAGAGTTTGCAACCTGTGGGGCACCGATTGCCCCTTTGTTTGACTACTTGTGCTTTATGTGATTGATTGGTAATTGTTAAATTGGTTGATCGTAGGAAGTGCTTTGAGTTGAGAATTATTTGAAATGAGGAAAATGTGGAAACATGGTTGGTTGGCTTAATTAATTGTTGATGTAATTTAATGGCTTGAGTTTACTTGGGACAAAGTTTGTCCATACATACCAATACAATTCAAGTGTACTGACGTCCCTTTTGCCGGGGACGCTACATTCGTGTTATGATTGTAGGTGGATCAGTAGCAGGCACTTCAGCTCATCGGCAGTAGTATCCTTCTCCTTCCACTGCCCATTTTGGTGAGCCCCTTTCTTCCTCGGGGCCTTGTGTGGTTCATGCCACTCGGTTTAGATTTCATTTTGGTTTTGTAAGGTATAGCCGAGCCTTGTTACCGGCAAGTATTGTATTTCCCTTTTGTATCCTAGAGGCTCCGTAGACATGTAAACTGTGGGATTGTGGCCTATGTATATGTATGGGGCGTTGTAAATATAAATTATGAATTGTTAGTAAATAAATCACATGGTTTTGTTTATGCATTGTGAAATCAGTCATTGTTGGTAAGATATTTTGGTTAATGAGTAACAGTCAACACAGGGGTAACGCGTGGGAATGAAAGGCACCCAGGTCCGCTTGACCGGGGCAACCCGGTCAGGCGCCGGTCATGTCCCTCGATTTGGGGCGTGACAATTAGGTATCAGAGCATATGGTTTTTAAAGTGTCCTAGGATGTCTCGGAGCCGTGTCTAGTAGTGCCCTTCTTATAGGTGTGTTGTCGACCACATCATATAAGTAGGGGGCTACACGGACATTTAGGAATATTACCCTTCTTCATCACTCCAAATCGTGCGATAAAGCTTGACGATAAGATTGTTTTGTAACCCGTGCGTTGAGATTCAAGGTAAGTTTAAATGCTCTTTCGTCTATTTCATGTAGTATTGTCATATGTCATGACCAATGGGAAAAGACATGGGTGTTATGGAGATTGCACATGTATCTTGTTGAATAAACTGTATGAATATATATAGTATAAGTACATAGTACTACAAGTATACTTTATTTGGGGAAAGGATTAGAAGTGATTACCCGCACGAAGAGGCATTGATTTGATAATTGATATGTAAGCTTAAATAGCAAGCATGGTTAGTGCAAGAAGTATATAATTGATCGTAAGGTGTGAAAAAATATTGGTTATATAAGCACGTGATATATGAGATAATGACTAAGAGATTAATGGGGAGAGTGTAAGTCTCTCATATGAGGTAAAAAGTTATGAAATAAGACTCAATTGGACCCTAGGTGAGAAGACCCTTGTCTTACGAACGTTATAAGGACCCAGAAATGTACGAAGTTGTGTTACACTCATAAAGGACATGCGTGGGGACTTGGAATCCCATACCTACGTGGCTGAATAGGAGAAGGGAACTTAGGAGATCAATACTATGGTGACTTAAATTTTCCTAATGGTCGAGTATATATATAAGAGGGATAGATATATGAGGCATATGTTCCTAAAGTTTCTACACTCAAGACTTGTGTCAAGATCCAGGATATTTTCCCCATGTGGGAGAGGGAGGACCATCGTGAGGCCACTTAAATACAATAAAACAAGAGCGAGACCATGTAGCTATGATATTTGAATATTTTGGTGAAGACATGTGTGGTCTAGAAAAGAGATTAAGGAATGTAAATTCTTCACGCATGGCAATGTGACTGATAGGGTCAACGATTCTAGAAAATAATAGTATGTTTGTAAAGAGACTTTTACTTGTCATAAGGTCGGGAGAAATGGGACCCAAGGAGGTACCATATGTCAAATGTGAAAGATTGTGAGTTCCTAGAATGGGCTAATCACAGATTTGTGATTTAAACAAAGTTTCGGGATACTAAGAAAGCCATAACGAGTGAGAGAAATGAATGTGTTGCCACAACAACCCAAGATGGTAATTGGGGCTTGATAGAGAGCCTCTAAAGAGCCTTACAAATAGATAAGTGTTAAGTGATGTTCAGACAAACACTCCTTGCTACATATGTCCCAATAAGAGTTAAGAGGTGAGCCGGATGGAATGCCTAAGGTAAGAGACCACGTAATATATGGAAGAGTGCGTGGCTATTCACTAACTAAGAAGAATGAGGTGAGAAGAAATAGGGAGAAAACCTTTAAATTGAGATGGTCATGGTTATTTAAAATAATTTTTGCATCAGAATGGTGGACTCACTTAGGGCACAAGTGTTAATAAAAGTTATAAGGGATTAACCGCAATGCAACGGACATGGGTGACACCGAATATCGACTAAAGGGGTCTAGAGATAGTTCATGTCTACACACAATGGGAAGCGAGGTTATCGTTGGTGAGGTTGTGGTACTGTAAAATGATTAAACAAGACATAATGATTTTTCAAGTTCACAGGAGGCAGACAAATGTGTGGAAAAATAAAGCTATTAATTATGCACTATCCGCAAAAAAAGATGGGAATGAAAGGTTCGGAATGGATTGAAAGAGGATGAAAACTCGTGACAGACTAGACGTGTTTGGCATGATAACTCTTAAGCGGCAATATCAGGGAACTTTATTGGTAACTATAACATGGGGAATAAGGCGAGTTACTCATCCGAGATAGAATCAAGTGGACTAAGCCTTACACTTAAGAGTGAAACCAAAAGTTGTTGTTGAAGTATTGAGGAGGATTTAAAGTTTCAGAGAATACCCTTCTCGGGATAGTGACCCTTCGTAAGTCATATGCATATAAAGGTTGTTGATATACGTTTTGAGAGGTGTTTAACCGTAATGAGGGATGGTAGGAAATTTCACAGGGGAAGTAGTGCGGTTTCTTAAAGTCTATAATGCACATATGGGGAGAAAGAGGTTGGTTAAGAAAAGTTAGAGCACAATGCTACTTTACATTCGATACAATGCCGTGCAAGTTAGTGTTATTCGGGGTATATGTGCAAAGTTAGCCAGTGCTATTCATTTGAGACAGGAGGTCATATGAGAAAACTCATTCAGAAATGCCTTGGGTTAAGAATTATGAAGAGTTAGTAGCAATTGTTCACATGGGGTCGTAACCACATCAAGGAAATTATAGTGGAACTCAATTCGTGGAAGGTCTTATGTATGAGGAATATAGTAAGGATGTTCCGCTATCGATGTAAAGTATTAAGGCGAAAGTTATGCCTCCATGGTTGGTTAGGGTGTGTGTTGATGCAGCACGGAAAGGTTATAGAGTATGCTTTGAGATAACTCAAAAATCACGAGAAGAATTACCCGACACATGATTTGGAGCTTGCGACGGTTGTGTCTGCTTTGAAATATGGCGGTATTATCTTTATGGAGTTCATGTAGATGTGTTTTCAGACCACAAGAGCCTCCAGTATTTGTTCAAGCAGAAGGAGCTAAATCTGAGACAGCGGCGGTGGTTAGAATTGCTCAAGGACTATGAGATGAACATATTGTACCATCCAGGGAAGGCAAATATGGTAGCCGATGCTCTTAGTCGGAGATCCATGGGTAGTTTGGCTCATTGGGTATGTATCAGAGACCCCAGTCTCGAGAGGTTTACCAATTAGCCAGTTTGGGGGTTCGTATCTCTACGTCAGACGAGGGGAATGTTTTGGTGCATAATGGAGCAGAATCATCATTGGTCGCGGAAATCAAGGAAAAACAGTCCATGGATCCAGCATTAGTTCGGGTAAAGGAAGTAGTTATGAATGACAAGACCTCAGCATTTGTACTCAGCAGCAAAGATGGTGTAATGCGGTGTCAAGGCAGACTATGTGTTCCGGACGTGAACGAACTTCGGGAAAGGGTAATGGCAGAGGCACATATTTCCAGATATTTTGTACAATTAGGTTCCACGAAAATGTATCATGACCTTAAGGAGATTTATTGGTGGAACGGTATGAAAAGGGATATAGAAAACTTTGTAGCTAAATGTCCGAACTGTCAACAAGTGAAGGCCGAGCATCAACGGCCCGGTGGATTAACTCAGATTATAGAAATACCAAGGTGGAAATAGGAGATGATCAATATGGATTTCGTGGTGGGCTTACCTCGCACACAGCATAAGTTCGATTCAATATGGGTGATAGTAGATCGACTCACCAAATCAGCTCACTTCCTGCCTGTCAAGTCCACTGCTACTACGGAGCAATATGCAAGATTGTACATCAAGGAGATAGTAAAACTTCATGGCACTCCACTTTCTATCATCTCAGATCGTGGGGCTCAGTTCACAGCTAACTTTTGGAAGAAGTTTCAGCAAGGTTTGGGAACTCAGGTGAATCTCAGCACAGCTTTCCATCCACAGACCGATGGACAGGCCGAGCGGACCATTCGGACGCTTGAAGATATGTTGCGGGCTTGTGTCTTAGATTTTAAAGGTAATTGGGATGAACACTTGCCACTGATAGAATTTGCTTATAATAACAGCTATCATGCTAGCATTCAAATGGCCCCGTTTGAGGCATTGTACGGGAGAAGATGTAGATCGCCAATTGGGTGGTTTGAGGCAGGTGAAGCGGAATTGCTAGGGCCAGATATGGTGTATGAAGCTATGGAAAAGGTCAAAGTTATTCAGGAGAGAATGAAAACAGCACAGAGTCGTCAAAAGTCCTATGCGGACGTTCGTCGAAGGGATTTGGAGTTTCAAGTCGATGATTGGGTGTTCTTGAGGGTATCTCCTATGAAGGGAGTCATGCGATTCGGAAAGAAAGGGAAATTGAGTCCTAGGTATGTCGGGCCATATCGGATCGTTCAAAGGATTGGTCAAGTTGCTTATAGGCTAGAGTTGCCTCCCGAGATGTCATCAGTGCATCCGGTATTCCATGTGTCCATGTTGAAGAAAGTGATTGGAGATCCATCCACCATCATGCCAGTCGAAGCTATAGAGGTTAATGAAGATTTGTCATATGAAGAAGTTCCAGTTGCCATTCTTGATAGGCAAGTCCGTAAGTTGAGAAATAAGGAAGTTGCCTCTCTTAAAGTATTGTGGCGAAGTCAACAAGTTGAGGAGGCCACATGAGAAGCAGAGAAAGAGATGAAGGAAAAGTACCCCCATTTGTTCGATCAAGCCTAGAAGAAATTAGGTGACCCTCCTACTTCTAGTAACTGTCATCTTGTCCAAGTTGTTTCCCTCTTAGTGTTAGTAAAAGCCTCCTCCATTTTGTAAAGAGTTATGTGTTAAGTAAGCGACTAATAGTAAGTATAGATTGGTAATGGTTTGTTAAGTGTACATGGTGTGTTAAATTGGTTAAATAAGGTAAGAATTCATTGAAGTGACTAGTTTATGTGCATTCGTTGAGGTAAGAAGGTGTATACCAGTTGTGAATAGTGTTATTGTTGTATATTGTTGTTTGGTGATGTGTTTCGGGAGCCCTCTGACAGGTGGATATGTCCATAATACAAAGGAAACTCTGGCGAAATTTTTCTAAAATATAAGAGTTAGTCAAAATTTTGAGGGTTGCATATCATGTCTTTCAAAACCAACTCATTTATTTCAAAATCCTCATTCGAGGACGAATGATCTTAAGGGGGAGGATGTAAGGCCCCGTGAAATTTTTGTGCATAAAACCTAGTAGATGTGGTGTCATGGTCCGAATGATGTGTTAGGAATGCGTAGAATTCTTCGCGGCGAGCTTGCGAGCCGCGGTTCGGACCCTTGGTAGTGATTTAAGTTTCAAAATGTAGAATAAAATTTTTTCCAGAAAAATGTCAATCTGCGGTGCACTTTTGCGACCGCAGAATCAATATGCGGTCCGCATAGTGACCGCAAATCGTTCCAGAGCCTGCGTAATTTTTGAGCCATTCTGCGGCCACTATGCGGACCGCATGTTGATTCTGCGGTCGCATAGTGACCGCATATTTGACCCCGGCCCAGTTTTTGTAACATTTTGACCCGATCTCTTCTTTAATATAACACACCTCTTCTTCATTTTTATCATATCATCTCACCAAAAATTAGAGAGAGAAGAGAGGGTTTTTAGAGAGAGAAGTTCTTCATCTTCAAAGATTGTTCCAACTACTTAATTCCAAGGGATTCTAGGGCAAGGATTCAACTTCCCCAATATTTTCAAGGTAAAAACCCTAACTATTTTCTTTGATTTTCAGTTTTAATTGGGTAAAGAGAGGTTTGCATATAATAGCTTTTGAAAATAGAATTTTTACACTCATGCATGATTATTGAACTTGATTTCTAGTAAAAAGAAGTGAGTAGAAGTAAGAGTCTTCAAGAACAAGGTTGGCAAGAGTAGGATATCTTGTGTAAGCATAAAGTAGGAGGAAAAATCATCACCAGGTATGTATGGCTAATTTTGATTCTTGTGAAATCGCCCTTATGTGTAAAATTGTTTGGCATGTGTTGATTTGAGAAATTGTATGTGATTAATTGATGTTGTTGTTGGATATTCAAAGTTGTTGTTGAACTATGAGTGTTGTGGTAAGAAATATGAACCGAAAGGTAAATGAGAGTTGAATTGGGTAAAGAATTTGTGAATAATGATTATGATGGCCTATATGGCACCTTGTGGAAAAGAAATCGAAACACTTGAGAATTGGTTTATTGTGGAAAGAGATGAAACACTTGAATTATGGAAAATTGTTGAATATACATGTGTGAATATTATTGAATGTGGAAACATTGTAACTTGGTTGTGATATTGGCTTGAGAAGTAATTGAGAACATGAAACAATGTGCAAGTTGCTTATTTGAACTTGTTGAAATTGTGTGTAGTACCTTATCTGCTGTTTGAAATTGTTGTGTTTTCAACTGTAAGGCGGGGTCGTGTCGCGTGCCGCGACGTGGTGAAATAAGGTGTGGGTTGGGGTGATAAGGGTGGCCGAGGTAATAAGGGTGGTCAGGGGCAATAAGGATGGAAAGCGATCGAAATCGCTATTGAAAATTGATACATAAATCAATAATGTGAAATTGTGAAAGGAGACAGCAGGAGAGTTTGCAACCTGTGGGGCACCGATTGCCCCTTTGTTTGACTACTTGTGCTTTATGTGATTGATTGGTAATTGTTAAATTGGTTGATCGTAGGAAGTGCTTTGAGTTGAGAATTATTTGAAATGAGGAAAATGTGGAAACATGGTTGGTTGGCTTAATTAATTGTTGATGTAATTTAATGGCTTGAGTTTACTTGGGACAAAGTTTGTCCATACATACCAATACAATTCAAGTGTACTGACGTCCCTTTTGCCGGGGACGCTACATTCGTGTTATGATTGTAGGTGGATCAGTAGCAGGCACTTCAGCTCATCGGCAGTAGTATCCTTCTCCTTCCACTGCCCATTTTGGTGAGCCCCTTTCTTCCTCGGGGCCTTGTGTGGTTCATGCCACTCGGTTTAGATTTCATTTTGGTTTTGTAAGGTATAGCCGGAGCCTTGTTACCGGCAAGTATTGTATTTCCCTTTTGTATCCTAGAGGCTCCGTAGACATGTAAACTGTGGGATTGTGGCCTATGTATATGTATGGGGCGTTGTAAATATAAATTATGAATTGTTAGTAAATAAATCACATGGTTTTGTTTATGCATTGTGAAATCAGTCATTGTTGGTAAGATATTTTGGTTAATGAGTAACAGTCAACACAGGGGTAACGCGTGGGAGTGAAAGGCACCCAGGTCCGCTTGACTGGGGCAACCCGGTCAGGCGCCGGTCATGTCCCTCGATTTGGGGCGTGACATTGAGAACATGAAACAATGTGCAAGTTGCTTATTTGAACTTGTTGAAATTGTGTGTAGTACCTTATCTGCTGTTTGAAATTGTTGTGTTTTCAACTGTAAGGCGGGGTCGTGTCGCGCGCCGCGACGTGGTGAAATAAGGTGTGGGTTGGGGTGATAAGGGTGGCCGAGGTAATAAGGGTGGTCAGGGGCAATAAGGATGGAAAGCGATCGAAATCGCTATTGAAAATTGATACATAAATCAATAATGTGAAATTGTGAAAGGAGACAGCAGGAGAGTTTGCAACCTGTGGGGCACCGATTGCCCCTTTGTTTGACTACTTGTGCTTTATGTGATTGATTGGTAATTGTTAAATTGGTTGATCGTAGGAAGTGCTTTGAGTTGAGAATTATTTGAAATGAGGAAAATGTGGAAACATGGTTGGTTGGCTTAATTAATTGTTGATGTAATTTAATGGCTTGAGTTTACTTGGGACAAAGTTTGTCCATACATACCAGTACAATTCAAGTGTATTGACGTCCCTTTTGCCGGGGACGCTACATTCGTGTTATGATTGTAGGTGGATCAGTAGCAGGCACTTCAGCTCATCGGCAGTAGTATCCTTCTCCTTCCACTGCCCATTTTGGTGAGCCCCTTTCTTCCTCGGGGCCTTGTGTGGTTCATGCCACTCGGTTTAGATTTCATTTTGGTTTTGTAAGGTATAGCCGGAGCCTTGTTACCGGCAAGTATTGTATTTCCCTTTTGTATCCTAGAGGCTCCGTAGACATGTAAACTGTGGGATTGTGGCCTATGTATATGTATGGGGCGTTGTAAATATAAATTATGAATTGTTAGTAAATAAATCACATGGTTTTGTTTATGCATTGTGAAATCAGTCATTGTTGGTAAGATATTTTGGTTAATGAGTAACAGTCAACACAGGGGTAACGCGTGGGAGTGAAAGGCACCCAGGTCCGCTTGACTGGGGCAACCCGGTCAGGCGCCGGTCATGTCCCTCGATTTGGGACGTGACACTTAACTTCATTTGTTCTCACATAAAACTCTTCAATGTACGTCATTTCTGACGATCCGTAACTCGAGAACTGAGGGTGACGGCACAAATATTCAATCATCCACATCCGGAGAAGTAAATTGCATCCCTTGAAGAAGTCATGCCCCACTTTACAGGATGTGGGGGCATAGAAGATATCAACTATTATCATCAGAGCCAGTGTGCTATTGTTTTGCACAAGGAGAGTACTGGCAATCCCGACGACTTTTATATAATTATTTTCATCTTACCTCGGGAATATGATCAATCCCAGAAAGGCCACCATAAAGGCGAAGCTCCTATGTTCCTCCCACTTGACTCGGTTAGATTTACTGTAGAGTTTGTTCGTTGGGTCGTTAAATCCCCCAATATGACCATATCTACGGTAGATGAAACTCATACTACAAAACCCGTGAGCCAAGTCTTCATTGTGAACATTTCTTGCGATTTTTAGGGAATCGAGGAATCTATGCACTGTAATTGCCCTCGGAGCCACTAGATATTTGTCCTTTAGGGGAACCTCGCCTTTCCCGATGTAATAAGCAATTTCTTCTAATGTTGGAGCGTGCTTAAAATCTGAGAAGTGGAGCACATTATGCGCAGGACCCCAACAAGCAACAAGAGCCCGAATAATATCACCCCGGGGTATTATGTCCATCAACCCAGTAAGATCTTTCAAATATTGGCTGACCCAAACCTATCCCTCTTGGCCTAGATCGTTCCACCATAACCGTAACTCCAAAGGGATTTCATTTATTAAAGCAAAGGGTTCATTTTGTATTGTGCTCATCCTGCACAATTATTAAAGGCGGTTTTATTCAAAAAAGGATAAATATTTTTTTCAAAGACAATTTTTCATTATTTTGAAAGATTTAGCCTTTCCGGGCTATTATTTTAAAAAGAATAGACATGACTTCAAAGTGACCATTTTTGAAAAGATAGCCTTCCGGCGTCCTTTCGGAACATTTCACTATTTTCAAAAACAGCATCACTTTGATTTATTGAAAACTAAAATTCGACATTTTTTGGTCATTTTCTAAAAGGGGTGGTTGGACCCGTCAAGGGTTGTGATTCACGTCCAAGCAACGGTCGTAGTCAATATAACTTGGTCTAATAAGTCCAAGATCAATCCCACAGAGAATTAACCTACCAATTGCAATTATCACAACCCCAAAAGTACTTCCGAATCAAGTTCCCAAACTTTGAATATATATTTGTGTGATTTTCGACTATCTACTTTGCAATAATTAAGAATGCTTGAAAGAAAGAATTGAATGTAGAGTAAAAAGAATATTATGAGAAAGACTAAGGTATTGATTTTCCCTATTGATGGAATCCCTTATCGTTATGCTCATACAAATTGTTAATATATTCTATCAATCATGAACGCTATGTGTATCGTAACCCTCTCACGAGCAATTACAATAATTTACTAGTGCACTCTCCCGAGCTACCCTAGTTAGCTTTAATTTGAATAGTTCACTTAAGATTGCACCCAAGACTTCGTTATTCCTAACCCCGTCTTTACGCCTAAAGTTATAGATTCCTCCAATAACCTAGGTGTGGTGTTGTTAAACAATAAACCTAAATATGCACTCTTTTCCAAGTTATGCACACTAAATACACACATCTAATTGGGGATCCTACCAATTAACTACAACAAGAATGAAGTTGAACAAATAGAAATCTAAGTCACAATTTGTAATAACATAAACGATAAGTTCATCACTCAATAGGTTCCGTCAAAACCTTAGAATAGAATTTAGCTACTCATGCTTGAAGAAACAAGAATAATAATTGAAATCATACAGAAATAATTGATATAAAATAAAAAGAAGGAGTTTGAGAGGAATCTCTCTTACTAAAAATCTTGCCAAAGTAATGAAATAAAGATAACATGCCTCTATGGGGCAAACTAAGACTTTAAATAGAGGTTTTTAGGGCTAAGAACTAAGTTTGAGTACAATTAGGATTACTGTTGCGGCGCCTTCCGCGGTTCGTTCGCGGTCCGCTGCCGTGAGCGGACCGCGAACATGCAAACTTTAGAGGGCTTCATTATTCGCGGTTCATCCGCGGCCGCGAGTGAACCGCGGATGAACAGTCCGTCTGCTCCTTCAGGCTCTCTTCACTTTAGCTCTTCTTTTGGCCTTTTCATCAACCTAGGACTCCAAAATAGCTCTTTTTAGCATCCAATGTATCACATGTACCTATAAAACACAAACGGACACTAATCAAAGCATTTTGTCCTCATAAACAACATTAATTCCATAACAAAGTGTGATTATTTAGGGTATAATTATAGTCAAATTCACCTATTATCAATACCCCACACTTAAACCTTTGCTCGTCCTCGAGCAATCTTTAAACACACTTTTAGGCCAAATTAACAAAAAATTGTCTCCCCCAAAATATGTCACAAAAGCTATTATACATGAACAACCTAAGATATGCACAATCTTTACTTAACCGCAAATTCTCATGCCCGCACATTATTACTTACTCTACTTATTACCAAAAAACTTGCAAATTCACCTTCTTCCTTTTGAATTACATGCCCTCACACAATTTATTGCGAGAAATTCCCACACATTAACCATTCAAATACAGGGAACTTATAAATATTGAAAGAAATTCACTCACTCTCAACAAAGAACATTCGTATGAATACAGACACACCATAGGCTTTCCCCTAGTGTAATACTCCACTAATCGAGTTATTCAATCATAGATCAAGAGGTCTTTAAGGGTTGTAATGTAGGCTATCGGACGGGTAGGATAATTTTGGTTATAGTGACTAGCCTCCCTAAGCACTTTTCTTTTCTTTTTCAAAACTTTCCCTTTTTGTTTACTTCCTTATGTCTCCCATAAACATACCTTCACCTTCCTTCCCTTTTACCCCCACTTTTCTTTTATTGATGTAGCTGGCCTTTCTAAAATTTTATTCAATATAGCTCTTTTTCTCAGAATATTTTTTTTTTCATTGCCTTGCAATACATTTACATTATTTTGGTCAGCTCACTATTTTCTACCATTCATTCTTGATTTTCCCTTTTCAATTTCCCTTCACCCCACACTTAAACTTTTGCATATTCATTATAATACAAGTTCTTATAGGAGGTAAAGTAGAACAAATATAATAATTTGAAGAACATTCAAGGGTTATCAAAGAATAGGCTTTAAACTCAAAGGGGTTAACTAAGATATAATGTATGGGTGAATTCATGTTTATTGGTATATGGGGTTGCACAAAGAAATGCCTCTATCCTTTCTACAACCAAACAACTTCTATTTCACTTTGCAAACACACAGGGCAAGTTCTAGGCATCATGTACAACATACAATGTAAGTAAAAACCTCACACACACATGGCATGCAACTCATTTGGAATTCAGATTATCTACAAAGTCCTATCGATGTTCAAGCAAGCATTATTGTGCAATTTAAGGCATATTGAGATTCTACAATCAAGCTTAGAAGATACATTCTCAAGTTCAATTTACGCTTTTGCTAATGTGCATATTCGGGGTTACATGTTGCCCTTTGTCCTCTAATCCTAAGAAAAGGAAAATCTACCTAACCCGGTTCAATAAAAACCCTTGGAAAAGAACCGTGTTCAAAAGAAAAAACCAAGGGGGAGATGATACACTACCTAGAAAAAGAAAATAGAAGATAGACAAATTCCTACGTGGACTACTTCCCTCAAGAGTACTTGTCCTAAATAGTCCGTCATCAGGAAGAGTCCTCTACTCATATTTTTGGATTTTTAAAATTTTATGATTTTTGTTTTTTGTGTTTTTATTATTTTATATTACTTACTACACTAATATATACATTATGTACAAGATAAGTCACCCACCCCATACTTAAAATTATGTCATGTCCCCATGACATAAATAAAAATTAAAGCACAAGAGGGGCAAGAAAACTTACCCGAGACTCACTCGTAGTCGGAGACGGTCGATGGGTCGACATGGCATGCTCGTCCAAGTGCTCTGAACCATGCCATAAACCTGTTTTCTGACCGGGCTTGACTAGTGGACATGACATCTAGCCGTGTGTGTAAGCCATCAATGGAGGTGCGCAGATCAGCAACCTCCTCCTCTATGGACCTTAGCATAGGTCGTGTGGACTCGGACCTAGACATACTTGCTCCACGAGGAGCAGGCCTAGAAGGTCCGGCTGAATCCGTGGAGTGCCTGGCCCAGGCAACCGGTACAGGATCGTCCTCCTCATCCAAGTCAATAGGGGTTGTGTCTCGTCCAACCCGGATAATATCAGCTCTAAATGGAGCTTTCGGTAGTAGCTCACCATCAGCATCAGTAACTGGGGTGTGATTGAGGAGACACAACGTAGTGACAAGAGATGGGTAATAAAAACCCTTGGCAGTGAGGGATCCCCTCAATACCATCTCATCACTAATTACTCGGGCGATATCAACATCCCGATGTGTAACAAAACACCAAGTCAAAACAGCCCTATTAAAGTTAACATCCGTGGTGTTACTCGAGGGCAAGATACGGTTGCAAATTATGGAGAACCAACATTTGGCAATGTTAGTTGGAGTGCAGAGTTTGATTTCTAATCCACACTGGGATGCCATATTCACATAAGGCCTCTATTATCATGTCCCATGTGACACCAGGCCTATCATGGTAGTAGTCAACATCACTAGTGTGCAATGGCAGACGAAATACCTGTCGAATAGTAGGAATATGAGCATTGACCCGCTTACCTCTGACGAAAACTGATCTGACCGTAGAATAAGAGGCATTGGCGTAGAATTCCCGGACAAGCATCTTGTTCATATTAGGAGGTGAGTCAAAGAGGAACTCCATCTCGCACCGCCGAATCTCATCATAAATTTCCGGCTTCTACGAGCGGATAGCTATCCTGTCAACTTCTACCTCTTGGAGCCACTTCTTGTTTGCTTTGATGTGAAATGCATTCTCGACTTCTTCACTAGCAAACCTAGACTCGTCATAAGTCCATTGCCTAGATGAGCTAGCACCATGTTGGGCTCTCATTGGGTCCATGATCCTGCACAAATAAGATGGCCAAAAAATTTTGTAAACCGTTAGTCATTGGAAGGCTACTCAGACTTCGCCATCCTTGATAACTCATAATTGACCATTCTTTTGTGCAAATCCCTTATACTCATATATTTAGATTCTTTATCTAACTATTTTACACATGCCTATTCGAGCACCCCACACTTTGTTATTTGAACACTTCTAATATTACCTAATTGACGTAGTCCATCCCCAATAAAGTACACCATTACCAATTCAAGAGTTGGGCAATATTTCTCCTAAAACTACTTTAATACATTATGAACAAGTATAATTTGCCCAACTTGGCTTACCAATCAACATACATGGTGTATATACTATTCAGGTCTCCAAATCATAAAATTAGCATCAACAACACAATTGAAAACCCACAAACCAATTCTTTACCAAACTTCAACTATATGACAAGGTTCCTTAGTAAAAATTCATGGAAACATGTATTGTGCAAAAAAGAAACCAAGTCATATTCAAGAGATATCTTAAACTAACAATATCTAATTACTTCTACAAAATAAATAATCAAGAACTAAGAATAAAAACAAAATAAAAGAGAAGAGAAGTAGAGAAACTTACAAGTAATACAATGAAGAAGTAATGGAAGAAGAATGGGGTGAATTGGAGAAGAGGGTTTTGGGATTTTGTAGAGAGAAGTGGGAGGACTTTGAGTTAGAGAGAGAGAGAAGTTGGGAGAGTGGGAGGCGGCTGAGTGTTTGTGAGGAAGAGGGGTAGGGATTTTAGGGTTTTAAAGAAGGGAGGGAAAAGAAAATAAAAAAAAAAACTATTATTTTAGCCGACCGCGGAACTGACCGCGACTGTTCGCGGCCGCGGATGGACCACGAACAGTCGAGATTCAGAGAGGTCATTTTTTCGCGGTTGGTTCGCGGCCGCAAATGGACCACGAACAGAGAAAGTTTAGAGAGGGCATTTTTTCGTGGATGGACCGCGGACAGTGCCCCTCTCTGAATTTTTTTTTTCGACTGTTCAGGAAAAATTTTGTTTTTTTTTCTTATTTTACTTTATTACTTACTACTAAGATAAAATTACTTACAACATGTTCGTGGGTTGCCTCCCACGTAGCGCCTGATTTAATGTCACGGCACGACTCAACTTAGCGCATTTTACGGCTCGCTAGACCTTTGAGGTTCATCCAACCACAATTCTACCTTGTCCTCCATGTCATCCAGGCCTAGGTATTGTTTCAACCGCTGTCCGTTTACCTTGAATGTACGTGATCCATCCATAGCTTGAATTTCCATAGCTCCTGACTCAAATGCCTCAATTACCTTGAAGGGTCCTAACAATCTTGATTTCAATTTACCTGGGAACAGTCGTAATCTTGAATTGTATAGTAGTACTTTGTCCCCGATTTTGAAGTTTCGCTCAATGATATTTTGATCATGAATTCGCTTCATCCTCTCTTTATACAATCTTGTACTTTCAAATGCCAGATACCGAAATTCTTCTAACTCATGCAACCCAGTTAACCTTGCTTTACCTGCTTCATCCAAGTTGAGATTCAATTGTTTCAGTGCCCACCAAGTTTTATGCTCTAATTCAACCGGTAAGTGACAAGCTTTTCCGAACACCAATTTGTATGGAGACATGCAAATGGGTGTTTTGAATGCTGTTCTACATGCCCATAGTGCCTCATCAAGCTTCCTCGACAAGTCAGTTCTTGTGGCGTTCACTGTTTTAGTCAGTACACTTCTTATCTCCCTATTGGAGACCTCAACTTGTCCGCTAGTTTGCGGGTGATATGGAGTGGCCACACGGTGTTTAACATCATACTTGGTCAATAATTTCTCAAAAGCTCGGTTGCGAAAGTGTGTGCCCCCGTCATTAATGATAGCCCTTGGAGTCCTGAACCGGGTGAAAATATTCTTCTTAAAAAATCCCACTAGCACCTTAGCATCATTGGTGGGTAATGCTGCAGCTTCCACCCATTTGGACACGTAGTCAACTGCAACAAGTATGTACTTATTGCCGTATGAGCTAATAAAGGGCCCCATGAAATCGATTCCCCAGACATCGAACACTTCCACTTGCTGGATTGGATTCATTGGCATTTCATGACGCCGGGAGATGTTCCCGGTGCATTGACATTCGTTGCAACCTTTCACCCACAAGTGCGCATCCTTAAACACCGTCGGCCAATAGAAACCGGCCTCAAGTATTTTGGCAGCTGTACGTATTCCTCCAAAGTGACCGCCATATGCTGAAGCGTGACATGCCTGCAAAACAGAAGATTGTTCTATCTCGGGGACGCATCTCCGGATCATGTTATCAAGACATATCTTAAACAAATATGGTTCATCCCAATAATAACACTGACTTTCACGAAAAAATCTTTTCCTCTGGACCGATGAGAGGTCATGAGGAACAATACCACTGGCTAGGTAATTAGCATAGTCAGCATACCATGGTGTTTCAAGGAGAGTGGTGGTGAGCAGCTGCTCATCTGGAAAGGTTTCCAGAGTTTTCCCACTCTCTTTGACAAGTTCAGCTCCTTTAAGTCTTGACAAGTGGTTGGCGACTTGATTTTCAGTACCTTTTTTATCCCTAATTTCGAGGTCGAACTCTTGGAGAAGCAACGCCCAATGAATTAGGCGTGTCTTAGAGTCCTTTTTATCAATTAAATATCTTAAAGTTGCATGGTCCGTGTATACGATTACCTTTGATCCTATGAGATAGGACCAGAATTTGTCGAATGCAAACATGACCGCCAGCATCTCCTTTTCCATCACTCTGTAGTTTAGCTGTGCTCCACTCAGAGTTCTACTTGCATAGTATATTGGATGTATCAGCTTATCTTTCCTTTGGCCCAGTACCGCCCCCACTGCATAATCACTTGCATCATACATTAACTCAAAAGGTTGCTCCTAGTGTGGGGAAATGATGATGGGTGCTGTGACCAGCCTCTTCTTCAGTTCCTCAAAAGCAATCATGCATTCGTCAGAAAAAACAAAAGGGTGATCTTTTTCAAGTAACTTACAGAGAGGGTTTGATTTTTGGAGAAGTCTTTGATGAACCTCCGGTAAAAACCGGCGTGTCCAAGAAAGCTTCTTATGGCCTTAACGGATGTTGGTGGAGGCAACTTTGCAATGACATCAACTTTAGCACGGTCTACCTCAATGCCTTTGCTTGAAACCCGGTGCCCCAGTACTATACCTTCTTGTACCATAAAATGGCACTTCTCCCAATTTAGCACTAAATTTGTTTCCATGCACCTTTGTAGCACTGTAGTCAGATTGGCAAGGTATTCATCGAATGAATTCCCTACCACTAAGAAATCATCCATGAACACCTCCATAATGTCTTCCACCATGTCGGTGAAAATAGCCATCATGCACCTTTGGAATGTGGCAGGTGCATTGCATAGTCCGAATGGCATCCTCCCGAAGGCAAAAATGCCATACGGGCATGTGAAGGAGGTCTTCTCTCTATCTTCAAGGACTATGGAGATTTGATTGTACCCCGAGTATCCATCAAGAAAGCAAAAGTGGGACCTCCCTGCCAACCTGTCAAGCATTTAATCAATGAAGGGAAGTGGGAAGTAATCTTTGCGGGTGGCTAGATTCAACTTCCTGTAGTCCATGCATATTCTCCATCCGGTGGCGGTTCTTGTCGAAATCAGTTCATTGTTGTCGTTTTTCACTATCGTCATGCCTCCTTTCTTTGACACACATTGGACCGGGCTAACCCAGCTGCTGTCTGAGATTGGGAAGATGATTCCTGCATGTAGCAACTTTATTACTTCCTTCTTCACCACTTCCTTCATGTTGGGGTTCAACCTTATTTGATGTTCCCTGGAAGGTTTGTGTCCATCTTCCAGTAGAATTTTATGCATACAATAGGCTGGGCTAATCCCCTTTATGTCTGCCATGGTCCACCCGATGGCAGTCTTGCATTCCTTGAGTACCTGTATAAGCTTTTGGGCCTGCACATCTAACAAACTAGATGAGATAATAACAGGTAACGTGGAGTTAGGACCTAGATACTCATACCTGAGATGTGATGGTAGTGGTTAAAGTTCAAGCTTCGGTGGCTCTTCTATGGATGGCTTTGCTGGTGGGCTTTCTCTTTTCTCTAAGTGTAGAGGTTCGAACTCGAGCTCTCTCTGCCAGAATCCCTTGCCTTCCAGAGATAATACCCATTCGGCTAAACTTTCACCGTTTACCTCTTCCATGTTCATCAAGCATGCTTGAAGTGGATCTTCAATAGTCAACTCTGCATCGTCGGTCTCCACTATCACATCAACCGCATCAATGAGAGAGCAATTTGCGAACTCACTAGGGTGCCTCATGGATTTTTGCACATTGAAGATGATCTCTTCATCATTCAACCTCATCTTGAGTTCCCCAGTTTCACAATCAATTATGGCTCTTCTGGTGGCTAGGAATGGTCTTCCTAGGATTATGGGAATTTCTTCGTCGACCTTGCAATGAAGAATAACCAAATCGTCGGGAAACACGAATTTCCCAACCTGGATTAGCACATCATCTATAATACCAAATGGACGCTTAACCGTCCTATCAGCAAGCTGTAAAAGCATAGAGGTGGGTCTAGCTCTCCCAATATCTAACCTCTTATAAATAACTAAGGGCATGAGGTTAATGCTTGCCCCCAAATCACATAAAGCCTTAGTAAAAGCATAATTCCCTATAGTGCATGGGATGGTGAAACTACCTGGATCAGATAGCTTCTCAGCAATGGGTCTAGAGACCACTGCACTACTAGTCTGGGTAAGTGTAACTGTGGCCAAGTCTTGGAAATCAAATTTCCGCGACATCAAATCCTTCATCATCTTAGCATAACCAGGCATTTCTTTTAAAGCTTTAATTAATGGAATGTTTACCTGGATTTTCTTGAGCATGTCAAAGAACTTTTTGTATTGCTCCTCTTTCTGGTGTTTGGACAACCTTTGGGGGAATGGTGGTGGAGGCCTTTTCTTCCCGGTGACTTGGGATTTTTCTTTTTCTATCACTTTCTCATCAATCTGATGCTCTACCTGTTCAGCTACCTTCTCCGTTCCCTGTTTTGCTTCTTTATTTTCAGCAACTGGCTGGACTGTGACTTCTGTCAACCTTGTGGATTCGTCCAGTTCAATGGGCAATGGAGTGGATGTCTCAGCCTGTGTGTCAATTTTCTCACTTTCATTCTCAGCATCAAGATCTCTACCACTTCTCAGGGTTACTGCCATCATCTGCTTTGGGATTTGGTCCTTTGGGTTTGTTTGTATATCTGCAGGCAATGTCCCTTGAGGACGATTGTTGAGAGACATAGCAATCTGACCCACCTGTACTTTAATATTCTTGATGGCGGCATCATGTTCATCTATCCTCTCATTTGTTTTGGCATTTGACCCAATTACCTGCTGCATCATAGCTTTCAACTCTGCGAACCCATCGTCATGTCTACCCCCATGAGGTGGTGGAGGTGGATGATATCCCTGCTGCTGATTGCCGAAATTCTGAGGTCTAGGATATGGGACCATGTTGTGTGGTGGCCTCATACCTGCTGCATTAAATTGTGGCTGGGGAGGTCTATACTGCATTGGAGCCTGTTGGCCCCAGTTTTGATTACCTTGTCGCTGCCCTCCATAGTTAGCCACATAGTTCATATCCTCATGCTGATGATGATATTCTTGGTCTTCAGTCCATGGATTAACTATGGGTTGGCTAATGCAAGATGTGCATAAACCACCATTGGTAGTGTCTACAATGTGGACATGCTGCTTGACCCCTGATTCTTCCACCTTCTTTGTTAGGATGCTCATTTGTGTCAATAGAGTTGCCATGTTCTCCTCCAGAGTGTTGGATGGATCCAGAGGTACAGAGTGCACCACTGGTGTGATAGGAGCATTCCTGGACGTCTACCCGGAATTTTGAGCCATCTTGTCTAGCAGATTTTGGCCCTCTCTCCAAGTCTTGCTCAGAAAAGCCCCACCTGCTGAAGCGTCTACAATGTCCTTCATGCTGTCTGAAAGCCCCATGTAGATCTTTAGCCCAACATCTGCTCAGGAATCCCATGATGAGGACACATAACAAGCATACCCTTGAATCTTCCCCAAGTTTCATGTAATGTTTCCATTGGTTTCTGCTTGAAGCTCACAATCTCATCAATTTGTTGAGTTGTCTTATTAGGTGGATGAAACTTGTTGTGGAATTGCTTGACTAACTCATCCCAAGTTGCAATAGAGTTTATGGGGAGTGAGTTTAGCCATATCTGTGCTGCTCCTGTAACTGAAAACGGAAAGAGTAGTAATCTGATAGCTTCCGGAGTTACATTCGGGTGCCTTTGTGTTTTGCATATTGATAGAAAGTTCTTGAGGTGCTGCTGTGGATCTTCAACCTGAGACCTAGAGAAAAATCCCTTGTTTTGCAACAAGTGAAGCATATTGTTGGTAATCTGGAAAGACTCAGCTTGAATTGCTGGCACAACGATGGCAGTTGTCAAATTATCCGATGTGGGTTGTGCCCAGTCGAACAGTGCACCTTCCTGTGCCTCCTGTGGCTCTTGCATATTTAGCCCGGCTTGCTGGTTTTGATCGTTTATGTCACCCATGTCGAAGTCTAGTTTGATTGGTTATTGAGATTGTTGAATTTGTTTGATGGCTTTGTTACGTGCCCGGAAGGTTTGCTCGGGGTCGGAGAGTCCTTCAATTAGTTCTCCAGTCCTTGTAGATTTTCTGGGCATGCACCTGAATACCCAAATCAACAAACGTCAAAATATTCAATGTAGAGTGTAGAAAGAACCTGAATACACAAGAATCTTGAAGTTATGGCAATGGCAATTGATAATTCCGTTAATTCTCCGGCTACGGCGCCAAAATTGATTCACGTCCAAGCAATGGTCATAGTCAATATAACTTGGTCTAATAAGTCCAAGATCGATCCCATAGAGAATTAACCTACCAATTGCAACTATCACAATCCCAAAAGTACTTTCGAATCAAGTTCCCAAACTTTGAATATATATTTGTGTGATTTTCGACTATGTACTTTGCAATAATTAAGAATGCTTGAAAGAAAGAATTGAATGTAGAGTAAAAGGAATATTATGAGAAAGACTAAGGCATTGATTTCCCCTATTGATGGAATCCCTTATCGTTATGCTTATACAAATTGTTAATATATTCTATCAATCATGAACGCTATGTGTATCGTAACCCTCTCCCGAGCAATTACAATAATTTACTAGTGCACTCTCCCGAGCTACCCTAGCTAGCTTTAATTTAATAGTTCACTTAAGATTGCACCCAAGACTTCATTATTCCTAACCCCGTCTTTACGCCTAAAGTTATAGATTCCTCCAATAACCTAGGTGTGGTGTTGTTCAACAATAAACCTAAATATGCACTCTTTTCCAAGTTATGCACACTAAATAGGCACAGACTAATTGGGGATCCTACCAATTAACTACAACAAGAATGAAGTTGAACAAATAGAAATCTAAGTCACAATTTGTAATCACATAAACGATAAGTTCATCACTCAATAGGTTCCATCAAAACCTTAGAATAGAATTTAGCTACTCATGCTTGAATAAAAACGAATAATAATTGAAATCATACAGAAATAATTGATATAAAATAAAAAGAAGGAGTTTGAGAGGAATCTCTCATACTAAAAATCTTGCCCAAGTAATGAAATAAAGATAACATGCCTCTATGGGGCAAACTAAGACTTTAAATAGAGGTTTTTAGGGCTAAGAACTAAGTTTGAGTACAATTAGGATTACTGTTGTGGCGCCTTCCACGGTTCGTTCGCGGCCGCGAGCGGAACGCGAACAGGCAAACTTCAGAGGGCTTCATTATTCGTGATTCATCCGTGGCCGCGAGTGAACCGCGGATGAACAGTCCGTCTGATTCTTCTCTGCTTCTTCAGGCTCTCTTCACTTTAGCTCTTCTTTTGGCCTTTTCATCAACCTAGGACTCCAAAATAGCTCTTTTTAGCATCCAATGTATCACATGTACCTATAAAACACAAACGAACACTAATCAAAGCATTTTGTCCTCATAAACAACATTAATTCCATAACAAAGTGTGATTATTTAGGGTGTAATTATAGTCTAATTCACCTATTACCAGTTTGCCTACGTATCTCACCTAGTAGTGAGAATCAAACCTGCGTAGTTCAGTTAGATTATTTTGTGACCAATTATTTCAATCAAATTGTTCCACCTATTTTTCAAACTTTCTTTTCAAATTTTCGGCAGCGTTTTGTCAACATTTTGATACTTTTCTACTCTAAAATTCTCCTTCTTTTTGTTTTTAGGAATTTAGCCGGTCCGCATAATAATCCAGGACAAATAACTACAACATATAATATGCTCGGTCTTTGGTTCCCGGTCACCTGTCCTAGACGGACCCAACCCTTGTGTTGAGTCCCATAAGTCAGATATGATGCAAATAATCATCCTAATTCTAGGCTCAATATCCTGATTTTTCATGGTACTAGATTCTGTACCCGATTGGACAACTCGGATCGAGGAGGGGGCTATGTACTGGGGATCCGCGGGATCGTCCGACTTTGTAACTTATCCGGCCTCTCTTTCTTATTTAGGGTATGGCACTAACATAAAGGGGAGTCTTAACCAGTAAGCACATCTCCGGAGGTGAGAAGAGAAGGGTTTTTGGCACTGTTTATATATACAATTCACGTATATATCAAAGCGGTAAACATGTAGCACATTGATGAAAGCATATAACAAAATCAAATAATATCAAGAATGACAATTTTAACTGAGCTCGAATTCTTAAACCCTGAACCGAAGTTCTGGGTTGCTTGTCCCCAACAGAGTCTTCAGAGTTGTCATACCTCCCTTTTTACTACCCTTTTCCAAAGAATAAGGTATACCCGTTAATTACTAACACCCCGGGACAGGATATAATAATATCAACAGGGAAGGAGTTTTTCCACTTTATGGACAATCGTAACGGGATTTATTTAGATTTCAGAGTTGCCACTTGGGAAGATAATGGTGTCCCAAGTCAGCGGTTTAATCCCGAATCTGAGGAAATTGACCCTGTTTTAACAGTCCGCTAAACAAGAAATTTGGATAAGGAATTCTGTTAACCCGGGAGAAGGTGTTAGGCACTCCCAAATTCCGTGGTTTTAGCACGGTCGCTTAACTGTCATTTTTGACTTATTTGATTTCTTTATATGCTTTTACAAAATGTGAATGTTCCGTTTTGATATTTTAACGACTTGTGACGTTGCAAAAATATATTTCGAGTCACATCGCAACCAGTACGCATGCGACTTTAATACGTCTCAACTTCAGCGGGATTTGAGATTTGTGTCACATAAATGTGCACTCGTGTTTAGGAATGTATATTTTAATCGTGCCTATAACATCTACGTCTTATTATCTTTAGAAAAGACCGCGAAATTCGCTAAGCTGTCTTCCCGAGTCTAACATTCTTATTAAAGTTCATATGGGGGCCCCGCATGTTTTTTTTTCATTTTATACGAGGCTTATCCCGTTATTGTTTAAGTCAAAACCTATCAAGTACTATATTCACTATTTTTGTTTTTTCTCCTAATTACATTATAATCTTTGGTATTTTTCTGAATTTGATGTTATTTCGTCCAGGCCAGCTATCCATTTCCAGGCCTGGACTTGTAGACTGTATTAACAACCTATTAAACGTAACTGGGCTTCTGAAACCTAGTATATACATGTGTAGTTAGTGAGAGGCCCAGAAGTGAATTCAATTAAGTCTGGGCCTGTGTTTTCGATTAGGCCCAGAACATACGGATAAAATATAGAACATGATTGAAATTTCATAACAATTAAACAAACATTCATTAGATAATAGAATAAATCAACAAAAGTCATTTTTTTTCACAAAGCTCTGGAATACATGTATATCAGTACTAATTCTGAATTCTAATCACTAATCAAACATTAACAGAACTTGAGTAATGATACTTCTATGTTTAAGTACTTAAACAGTGATGACAATACTAACAAAATAGGTTTGAACTATTATTAATTACAGGATTGCTAACTCTTATTATTGTACGTTATTGTTTAAACAAGTTTGAATGACGGAACAACTCTAATTCATCTACTCATTTCCTTTATAGACTAATTATCAGGTTCTAATTAGCAAAGTTAGTTGATTACCATTTCATTTGTTATACTTATTTCACTAGGTGAGTTAGATTCATATGTTAGTCTGTTTTCAACCTAAGACTAATAGTAGCTGTATTTTACGTACATATTACTACTACACTATCTACTTACTTTGTTTCGACTACATACAATATTTAATTATTACAAACCATCCTACTAAATTACATGAACTCTAAAACATGATGATTATGAAACTAGAAGAAAACAGCAGTAGAATTCGTCCAAACAGCTCATGAGACTTTCATTTCTTCAATCAATTTGTAATTACATTTCCAGAAAAGAAAATGTACCTGATTCACCAAAAAATAGCGTATAAGTCTAGGTTGGATGAAGAATAGTAAGCAATAGCAGCAATAGAGCTGTAGTGGAGTAGCAGTCAAAGCATCACGTATAGCAGCAAAATAGAATCCCAAAGTTCAGCAGTTCATCAAATCAACAAATAGGATCAAAGAGCTCAAATAGACTCCAACAAAGTTGAAGAGCAATAGACTCTAATAGAACTCCAGATTAATTCCCAAAGAAGTCAGCTAGAATTTCAGTATCTAAAGCTTAGAATCACTTTTTCTTTATTCAAAATCTGGACCTAAGATATCAACCTTGAATTTCTAAAATCCAGCCTATTTTTTGTAACCCCTGAATTTCTAAAATCCGGCCTTTAATCTTCAACTTTTAAACCTCCTTTTCAGGCTTAATTGAAGCCTATTTATAGACTAATTTGGGGTGAAATTTGAGGGGGAAATTCAAATAACTTATTTCTAATCCCCTTCCCTTTGTTTTTCTATTGTTTACAGTTTAGTTCCCTCAGTTATATGTCGAAATGCCTTCCAACCCTTGCTGGAAGGTTCTAGGTAGTTCTTTTAGGTTCTATTGAGGGTGTTTTACTAAGCTGCCCTCACTTGCTAAGTGTAATTTCAATTTTGACTTTTTATTATACCTATTCTATCCTTTATTTTGTGATTAATTACAAGAATACTAGGTAGTAAAGTCTTTTCTATCCCTATAGGCTCTATTAAATCTTAAATTATGCCATTTATTGTTTCTATTATACCCTTATTGTTGTTCTTTATTTACCCGACCTACTAAGGTATGGGCAGACTAGGTTTAGTACCTATTTAACTAATAGCCAGTTTCTTATAACTATTTAAGACTTAGCCTAATTTCAGACCCAAATCCCTTTCAATTTTAACCATTTTTAACAGACTTAAGCTTATTTAAAATGTAACCCCTTTATTAACATTAAGCAACTAACCAGAAATATATTTGCAACACTAGCCACTTAACATTATAGCCAATTCACATTATTTCAGGCATAGCCAGACTTAATCATTTTCAGGAATAGCCAGACTTAATCGTTTAAAAAATAGCCATACTTAATCATTTTTAGAAACTAACCCTAGATCTTTACAGCTATAACCAAACCATAAAAGCATCAGGATTCAGAATAATCTAACAAATGAATCAGATTACAAATATAACCAATTCATGTTGTATTGCACACATAGCCTTAATCGTAAATCAATTTCCAATCAACTAGAACTCAGAGAGAAGTTTTGATAATGGTTGTATCCCAATCAATCAAAGCATAATTTCAGACAAGGCATGATGAACAAAACACATAAAGAAGCATATTTAACCATGATTCATGTGTAAAACTTATTAAAAATCTTAAAGTGCTAAAACAGACCGGGCATATGTGAAGAAATAGAATAGATCTTCAGCATGCGATTAACACATATTAACAAGAATATCAAGAACATTTACAGCAGGCAAATAGGCAAAGAAGAAGAATGGTAAGGAAAAACTTAGCTTTCAGGATCTCTTTTCTTTCTTTTTTCTTTCTTTCTTTTCTTTCTTTCCTTCTTCTTTATTTCTTCTTTCTTTTCTTTTGTTATTTACAGACTTCATAAAATCTTGAAAACTTAAAGTCTTCTGAATATCAGACCTTCTCGATGGGGCTTATTTTGGAGTTTTAGTGGGTAAGAGGGTGGTCTGGGTGTTATTTGAGAGGTATTGGGGGTGGGATTTGTTTTGGGTGTTCGCTAGAGTAGGGTTCCTGCGAACTTCTTTTCTATATTCGAACACCTCCGACTTGATTCAAAGCTAGCCACCTAGATGAGGTGAAAGGCCTCTTTGAGGTTGTCATATGGTGTAAAATTAGGTGCCTGGTTCATAGGTGAGAGGTCGCCGGCTAGGGTTCCGGCGACCGGACTTTCAAGAAAGAAGGGGCTTTTGGTTTTTCTGGGTTTTCATGGTGGTTGTGATGTGTGGGAGTTAGTGGTGAAAGGTTTGATGGTGGTTTGAGCCAGAGACGGCAAGGGTTTCAGACCAGTCTCCATGAGAGACGAGAGGTTGAAGATGATGAAGAAGGCGGCTAGGGTTTGAGTTTGTGAATATGAGTGCATATGTAATGAACGGGAGATGGGGACTTATATATCCCTTTGATCTTGCATGATCCTGGCCCTTGGATCAACTCAGATCAATGGCCAGGATTTATCTCCTCAAAACTGTGTCATTTAATTTAGTTAGTGATTGCCTGGCATCCGTTAGATGTTCAAACATGGACGGCCAGGATTAATTCACGATGCTACGTCATTTAATTCTCTAATGAGACTTGAAACACATCCGTCTGATCATTCCATTGGACGATCAAGATTAATTTTCTTTACGACGTCGTTCAGTTTTCTATTAGGCCGCCTTATGTAGTCCGTTAGATTATTTCCATCAACGGTGAGGATTTAACATGCCCTACACGTCGTCGTTTGGCTAGAGCTTGAACGGGCGACCAATCTCTTGGGCTGTTACACATTTGGGCCTGTATCTTTTGTACTTCAGCCCAATCTATTGTATTTTCCCTTGTATTTTGATTATTTTCTTGGTATTTCTTTTTTATTTCATTTTCTCTTTTTTTATTTTTTCCAATTGTTATATTTCTTTTATTTTCCTATTTTTTCTATTTTTTCTATTTTTTCTAGTATTTTATGATATTTTTTGCCATTTTCTTTTGTTTTTCCGGTATTTTTGTATTTTGTTGATTTTCTCTAATTTTGAATATTTTTGTGACATTTTCTGATTGATTCTTTTTGTAGTTTTAATTTCAAACTTATTTTAACAACAAACAATAATTATTTCAATTAAAACACACAATTGCACATCAAAACCTTATTTTATTTTTATATTGGAATTTGTTTGCTTAGGGCAAAAATCACGTGCTCACAAGACCGCTTATGTGATTTCACTTAAACCCACTGGGACCGCTTCTGCGGTCTTAAATCTCTTTTTCGGTCGTTGCCTCTGCGATCCCATTGACCGCTTCTGTGGTCTCCTCAATACCTTATGACCGCTTCTGCGGTCTCTTACCGCATCTGTGGTGTCTGCTTTTGCGGAAAAGCTTCCGCTTATGCGAAAAATACCCTCCCTCTCCAGGATCACTTTTGCGACCAAATAGCCGCATGTGCGAATCCGCTCATGCGGTACTTTTTTCGCAGATGCGGAAATACCAGGAGCTTCAATTAATAGACCTGATGCAAACTTTAAAATTTCCCGATTAACCATCTAAAATCGACCCGAGGCCCCCGAGACCTCAACCAAAAGCACCAACACATCCAACAACCTTATACAAACAAGTTCCAATCCTCAAAACACGTCAAACAATGCTAAAACCAATAAATTACATCGGATTCAAGCCTAGTTTTTATCAAAACTTCTAAAATCACATTCAGTCAAAAACCTGACCAAATAACGTCCGAATGACCTGAAAGTTTGCAGACATATCTAAAATAACCTAATGAAGCTACTACAACTCTCAGAATTCCATTCTAACCCTCGGATCAAAATATCACCTACCAACCGAAATTCACCAAAATTCCAACTTCGCCAATTCAAGCCTAATTCTACACCGGACCTCCAAATTCGATTCTGATCACACTCTTAAGTTACAAATTATCCCCCAAAGCTAACAAAACCACCGGAATTTACATCTGAGCCCTCTAACCACATAGTTAACTTATGGTTGACTTTTCTAAAATAAGCTTTCTTCTAAGAGGCTAAGTGCCTCATTTCCAACTAAAACCAACGCAATTACACCCGATCAACTCAAATACTAATATTGAACCAAGAAAAAACAAAATAAGGGGAAAACAAGGCGGTAACTCACGTGACGACGGGTCAGGTCGTTAGAGTTTAGCACTAAATTGATAACACAAAAATTTGAGAAACCATACTAGTTTCAACACTTTGGTTGTATTGCATAACTTGATCAGTAGATGGAGAAAATGGAATGTGTGGTCCAGATACCCCTAAAGAGCATATAGATTTAAGCCCTCTCCCTCATCCCTTCCCTATGGTGCCTGGTGCAATAAATGCATATTTGGCAGTAGCTTTCACAGTGGATGCCACATCATTTTCATTCTTTGAAAGTTTCATATCAAACAAACAAAAAAATCAAATTAGGACATAATAATAATAATGTACTAATAAAAAGATCATGCAATCAAAATACATGATAACAATATAAATATGTTAATGACATAAAGAGATACTTCACCTCAGTTGTTCTTTTTCATTTATTTTTTTATAGGACTTCCTAAATCAACATCACCATCTATTTGTTGCAAAATCTCATAGGAATCACGAGGTTGCGTCTTTCTTTCTATACACCAACCCTTATTGAAGTTATCATTGGCATAAAATACTTGATATGCCTAGTCAGCTAATACAGAAGGCAAATTTGTTTTTAAAAATCTTCCCCAATTAACACTTACAATTCCATATTCATCTGTTTTAATTCTTTTTTTATCATACATATCAAATCAACTACATTGAAACAAAATCACTCTTCTTCCGTGTAACGACCCGGCCCGTCGTTATGGAAATTTCTACCCCATTACCTTGCATTAACATATCTTATGCTTCTATATCAGTTTTAGAACCTATCGGGTGAGTTAGGAGTGAATTGAATTAAAAATGAAGCAAATAGCATGTTTGAAGGAAGTTTGAATATGGAAAGTCAACCTAGAGTTGACTATTGAGTTAGAGTGCTCGGAATCGGATTCTGATGATTCGACTAGTTTCGAGGGATCATTTATGACTTAGGAAAGCAATCGAAATTGAATTTGGAGATCCGGTGTAGAAATAGGCTTGAATTGACTAAGGTTGAATTTTGGCGAAATCCGATCGATAGGTGAGATTTTGATCCGGGAGTCGGAATCGAATTCTGACAATTTCTGTAGCTTAGTTATGTGATTTTGGATATGTCTGCAAATTTTCAGGTCATTCGGACGTTGTTTGATCGGGTTTTGGATTGAATGTTAGTTTTGAAAGCTTTGAAGAAACATAGGCTTGAATCCGTGTGTAATTGGTGATTTTGATGTTTTGGATGGTGTTTTTATGATTGGAACAAGTTCGTATTGTGTTTTGGAGTATATTGGTGGTTTTCGTTGGGGTCCCAAGGGCCTCGGGGTGAATCCGGACTATCATCCGGGCATTTTGAACTTGGCAAAATCTGCTGTAAATTGCAGATCACTGTGCAGAAGGCTAAGCCTTCGCGTTCGCGAGGGCAAGGCCCGCGTTCGCGTAGGCTGGGGCGCTTTGGTCAGCGCGTTCGCAAGGAGGACGGCCGCGATCGCGTAGAAGGAATCTGGGAAGCATCGCGTTCGCGATGTGGTTAGTCGCGATCGCGTAAGAGGAAATAGTGAAACATCGCGTTCGCGTGGATGGAGACCGCGTTCGCATAGAAGGACCTCCGGATGGTTGAAGAAATGTGCATCGTGAACGCGTGGGGGCATGTCGCGTTCGCGAAGGGAAAATAGATCAGTGCATCGCGGACGCGTGATAGGTAACACGAACGCGAAAAGTAAAATGATGTTGGGCATCCCGAACGTGTAGAGCAAAGGTTCCAGGCAGTGAAGTTAAAACCAGAAACATTTCACTTACGGGTTCATATACCCAAAACACCATTTTTGAGCCCAAGAGAGAAGAAATCACGGGAAAACGCTGGGAAATCATCGGGTATTCATCGGAGGTAAGTTTCTTGACTCAAAAACATCATTTTATGGTAGAATTAACATCATTCTTCATGAATTTGGGTAGAAATTGTGAAGGATTGTGGCCTAGATATTGAAAACGAACATTTGGGTTTTGAAAGGCCAATCGAACTCCGATTTTGGTAAATTTTATATGTATGGACTCGTGTCGAGACGAGGGTTCTAGAAATATGAGTTTCAAAATTTTTTGAGATGTGGGCCCGGGGCTCGAGTTTTGCAAATTTCGTGATTTCTGATATTTTTCGAGTTCTTTCAATTGGGTGATGTTTCATTAGCCTATTTTGATATATTTTTGCTGATTTGTGCTAGTTTTGACGTGCGTGGATGCCGGTTCGAGGAGCTAAGGCGTCGCGGGCATGAGCTTTCGTCGGTTAGAGGTGGGTAATACTTGTAAATGATGTCCTGAGGGTTAGTAAACCCCGGACTTGCACATCTTAGTGCTGTGTTGAGGTGACTTGCACGCCGGATAACGGGCGTGGGGTAGAGCACTATTGGGGATCGTGACTTGGTCCGTCTCGCGTAATAAATAATAACACCTAATTGTTGAAATGAATTGGACTAATTATCATGTTTGGGCTTCATGCCAATTATTTGAATCCTTCAGGGATTGGTATCATTGTTTTGATAACACTGTGCATATTTTATTCTAAATTTAAGGTTTAAAATGGTATTTTTGCTATTCAACATTTTTATAAGGTTATGAAAAACTTGAACAATGTCTTAATAACATTTTTAGTTGTGAGCTAATATGATATTGTTGCCCGTAGGGCTTTCTTGATTATTTGTTAGACTGATTGGGGCCGAGGGCCATATGTTAGGGCATGACAGTTTATGTGAGCATATGCATACACATGCATGGATCGG
>JASVEL010009494.1:0-38515 GCA_032618575.1 Nicotiana noctiflora | reverse complement strand
GTTTTGGCCACAACTTTATATCAAGTAACATATCCCTCGGCCATTCTGCTTCTTTTCCAGCAGCTGCTAATGCAATAAATTCAGATTCCATTGTAGAATGAGAAATACATGTTTGTTTCTTGGATGCCCAACTAATGGCTCCACCACCTAGAGTAAATATCCATCCTGATGTGGATTTATTATCATTAACACTTGTAATCCAACTTGCATCAGAATATCCCTCCAATACATTAGGGAAACCACTATAGCAAATACCTAAGTGCTTTGTATACTTTAAATATCCAAGCACACTACTTATTGCTTTCCAATGATCATTACCTAGATTACTGGTAAACCTTGAATGTTTACAAATAACAAATGCTATGTTGGGTCTAGTGAAATGCATTGCATACATCATACTACCAATTGCACTTGCATATTCCAACTGTGCTACTGCTCTTCCAGTATTTGCAGTTAGCTTAATACAAGAATCGTAAGGAGTATTATACTCCTTTATTCTTAAATGACTGAATTTACTAAGGATTTTCTCTATATAATGTGCTTGTGACAAAGTCACTTGCTTGTTATCTCTTTCAACTTTTATTCCCAAAATAGTATCAACTTCATTTAAATCTTTCATTTTAAAAACTGAAGTTAGATACTTCTTGGTCTCGGTAATTCCTTGTAGGTTCGTACCAAAAATCAGCATGTCATCGACATACAAACAAATTATTACTCCATATTCTTTTGTAAATTTAGAGTAAATGCACTTGTCTGCATTATTATGTACGAACCCATTTGATATTATTACACTATCAAACCTTTCATGCCACTGTTTAGGCGCTTGTTTAAGACCGTAAAGAGACTTTATCAATTTACAAACTTTCTTCTCGTTTCCTGGAAGAACAAATCCTTCAGGTTGTTGCATATATATTTCTTCACTAAGGTTCCTATTTAAAAAGGCCGTCTTAACATCCATTTGATGTACATAAAGATCATAGATAGAGGCCAAGGATAAAAGGACTCTAATGGATGTTATTCTTGCAACAAGAACATATGTATCAAAATAGTCTATGCCATCCTTTTGAGTGAAACTTTTTGCAGCTAATCTTGCTTTGAAGGTTTGGACAGAACCATCTGTATTGTACTTTCTCCTAAAGACCCACTTACGACCTATAGGTTTTGATCCAAGAGGAAGATCAACTAAAACCCAAGTGTTGCTGGATATAATCGAGTCCATTTCATCATTAATGGCCTCTTTCCAAAAGGCAGCGTCTCTAGAAGACATTGCTTCTTGAAACGTCTTTGGGCCTTCTTCAACATTTAATACAATAGGAATTTGATTACAAATGTTTGTCCTATCTCCTTCAACTAGAAATACAATATATTGTGAAGAAATAAAATCAGAACCAAGATGTTTTTCTTTTCTTATTCTTTGGCTTTTCCTTGGTTCCATTTGCATATTATCACTTCTTTCTTTATTTGTAATAATTTCAGAAGGTGACAATCTATTAGCATCAATACGTTTTCCATTTACTTCAGTCATTTCATTAACATTGTCATTTATAAATCTATTTTCAATAAACTCAACATGTATAGATTCTATAATGACATTAGATTCTAGATCTAGCAGCCTATATGCCTTGGAGTTTTGTTCATATCCTACAAAAATACTTTTAATTCGTATAGGACCCAATTTTGTTCTTTGATGGTCAGGTACCCTATAATAAGATATACACCCCACACTTTAAAATAATTTAAATTTGGTTTTCTACCATTCCAAAGCTCATAAGGCGAAATATCCATACTTTTTTAAGGCACTCTATTTAAAATATAATATGCAGTTAGTAGTGCTTCACCCCATGAATTATGTGGCAAATGTGCATTAAGTAACATAGCATTAACCATGTCCACCAAAGTTTTATTTTTTCTTTCCGCCAACCCATTTTGTTGAGGAGTATAAGGGGAACTCATTTGATGTATTAGGCCATGCTCTTCACGGAACTTATTAAATTCATTAGGAAAATATTCTCCGCCTCTATCACTTCGAATAATTTTAATTTTCCTACTCCTTTGATTTTCCACAACAGACTTATATTCTTTAAACTTTTGAAAAGCTTCATCTTTAGTTTTAAGTAGGTAAACATATGTAAATCTAGAGAAGTCATCTATAAAAGTAATAAAATATCTTTTGCCTCCTGTAGTTAATTCTCCATTTAATTCACACAAGTCTGAATGTATTAAATCTAACAGTTTTGTGGATCATTCAATTTTACGAAATGGTTTCTTTGTCATGTTTGCTTGTATGCAAATTTCACATTTTATATGTTGAGTTTTACATGAGATATAACCATTTTTGGACATATAATTCAAGGAGCCAAAATTTAAATGTCCTAATCTAGCATGCCATAAACAAGAATGAAACTCAACAATATAAGCAGAAACATAATTTTAATTTCATTATGTAACGACCCGGCCCGTCGTTACGGGAATTACCACCCCGTTACCTTGCATTTACATATATTATGCTTTTAAAACAGGTATTAGAGTATATCGGGTGAGTTAGGAGTGATTTGGATTGAAAATGAAACAAATAGCATGTTTGAAGGAAGCTTGAATATGAAAAGTCAACCAAGAGTTGACTATTGAGTTAGAGTGCTCGGAATCGGATTCTGATGATTCGGTTAGTTCCGGGAGGTGATTTGTGACTTAGGGGAGCGATCGGAATTGAATTTGGAGGCCCGGTGTAGAAATAGGCTTGAATTGGCTAAGGTTGAATTTTGGCGAAATCCGAACGGTAGGTGATATTTTGATCCGGGAGTCGGAATGGAATTCCGACAGTTGCAATAGCTTCGTTAGGTGATTTTGGATGTGCCTGCAAAATTTCAGGTCATTCGGACGTCGTTTGGTCGGGTTTTTGATTGAATGTGCAATTTGGAATGTTTTAAGGAATTTAGGCTTGAATTCGATGCGAATTATGAGTTTTGATGTTGTTAGACGTGTTTTGAGGATTGGAGCAAGTTCGAATAAGGTATTAAGATGTGTTGGTGTGTTTGGATGAGGTCCGGGGGCCTCGGGGTGTTTTCGGATGGTTAAACGGAAGAAAATCATGGAAATTGCAGGTTGAAGAGTTCTGGTTCTGTCATTTTCGCTCCTGCGGAATTTTGGTCGCAGGAGCGAGTCCGCAGAAGCGGATATTGGAGCGCAGAAGCGCTTGTGATCGTGGAAGCGGAGCTGAGCCCGCAGGTGCGGCACCGCTGAAGCGGACGGTGAGCCGCAGAAGCGGCCAAGGGCTATGGGGCGAAGGATCGCAGAAGCGGAATGGTAGCCGCTTAGGCGAGTCCGCAGAGGCGGACACCTAGGGCGCGCAGAGGCGGATTTTTCCGCAGAAGCGGAAGCTTCTTCGCAGAAGCGGGACCGCTTAAGCGGCCCTTGGTTCGCAGAAGCGGAAGTGGCCGGCTAGGCCTGGAACCGCAGAAGCGACCCTTTGGTCGCGGATACGGAAGCATAGAAGCGGAAAATGTTCCGCAGAAGCGAAAATCGCTGTAAGTAAGTGTATCAGAAGTTGGAAAAATTTCAGAAACATTTTAACCTTTGGGGGTCTCGGCTTAAGGGCGATTTTGGGCGATTTTGAGGAGGAAATCAAGGGAAATCATCAGGTAATTAACTATGAACTCGTATTATGATTAGTATTGATAATATCATGCAATTATATCATGAAAATGGAAGAATTTGGGGTAATTATGGAGGATTTAGCCCTAGTCTTGGACTTTAGAAAATCAAGGTTTTGAACGGGCAAATGGAGTCCGATTTTGGTAAAATTGATATGCTTAGACTCGTATTGAGACGAGGGTTCCAGAAATGTGAATTTCGTAAATTTTCGGAATGTGGGCCCGGGGCTCGGGTTTTGACAACTTTGGGAATTTTGATGTAAATTGAGTTGCATTGATTGGGTGTCGTCCCATTGGCCTAAATTGTTGTATTTTTACTGTATTTGATCAGATTCTACGCGTGCGGAGCTTGATTCTCGTGGCAAGGGCATTGCGGAATAGTCGTCGCTGTATTGAGGTGAGTAATAGATGTGGGTGATGATCAGCGGGTTCGAAACCCCGGTATACCACTTTGTGACGCTGTATAGCGGCGAGACACGCACACTCTTGAGAGTGCGGGGTCGATCATGAACTGGAGACTACATATTAGTCCAATCTGTTGATATTGTATTATTGGCTATTCTAGAGCCGTCGAACCTCCTTCTCGGATGGTTGTATATATATATATTGTGATAATGGCCACTCTTGAGCCGAGGAACCCCTTCTCGGGCGGTTGATTATACATGTGGGCCGTGAGCCAGTTATTGGATCCCGCGAGGATCGTTATCATTGTCTTATCACATTGACATGCTAGTTTACTACTAGTCCGTAGCTATTTCTGTTATCATTCTATTTCCAACCTCTGGAACTTGATATTACTGTTTTCCAATCGAAAAATGATAAAAGAGTTTTCAAAACTACTTTTGAGCCTGTGAGGCTGTATTTGCATATTAGCTGACTGGTAGTGGATCGGGCTGCGCGCCGCAGCGAGATATATGTTGGATCGGACTGCACGTCACAGGAATATCTCTATGAGATGTGCTTGGGCTGTAGGAGCCCCTCCGAGTCTGAACCCCCACAGTGAGCACGGGTACCCAAAATTGGAGTCGAGCTACGCGCCGTAGCGGTCATATCATGCATTGCATTGCATTTAGCTACATACGCTAGTTGTTATACTGTGTTGCTGGTATTTGTTGGTACAGGTACAGTGAAGATTGATTCTACCCATTTAACTCCCTACACCTTGTGTGCAGATCCAGGTACCTCTCAGCAGACCTGATCCTGTAGCCGTTCGGAGGCATTGTGCGGGATAGTCGAGGTAGCTGCAGCTTCCGCAGAACCTGACTCCCCTTCTGACTGTCTTTTTCATTTCTTGTTGTCATTTCTTTCCGCACTGAGTTTTGGTTGTAAACCTTATTACACTTATGTTCTTTAGAGGCTCTTGACTCTTGACCCTTCGGTCTGTGGGAGTTGGCATCTGTTGGGACTTGGTTCCCTGTTTTGATATATCTATCCTTGTTGTCTTACAATTTGTTATGCTTAAATGGGATAAGGCGAGCTCATAGCTCCGTAATTGTTGTTGATTGGTTAGGCTGGCCTAGCAGTGTGCGGGCGCCATCACGACCGGATTTGGGGTCGTGACAAGTTGGTATCAGGAGCGTAGGTTTACTAGGCCTCATGAGTCTTGAGCCGGTTAGTAGAGTCTTGTGGATCGGTACGGGGACGCCTGTACTTATCCTCGGGAGGCTGCGAACCTTTAGGAAAAACTTCATTTTTCTTGAACTCTGTCGTGCGATCTTGTTGTTCTGAGAACCTGAACTTCTATATTCTATTCTCTCGCAGATGGCGAGAACGCGAGCATCGGGACGAGGTGGACGACCTCCATTGCCACCTGTTAGAGGCCGTGGGCGCGGTCGTGCTAGAGTTAGAGGTAGGGCGGTTGAGGCAGCCCGCTGACCCGCCCGTTGTACCGGTTCAGGAGCGGCCCCCGGTGGTTGAAGCTCCAGCAGTCCCGGTTCGGGGCCGGACTATATCTATTGCTATTCCTGGTCTTCGGGAAACTCCTTGCCCGGATATTATCAGTGTGTTCCGGTTTGGCTCAGGTAGTTTCAGCTACCGCTACTGTAGCGACATCTCAGTCAGGGGGTGGTCAGCAGACCCCTGCAGCTCGCACACCTGATCCGGTTGTTCAGGGACTTCAGACGCCAGAGGCAGTCCCCGCTCAGGTAGTTGCACCGGTTATTCCTCCAGCTGCACCAGCTCCAGCTCCAGAGCATATGGTTCAGGTTATGCCCGATGACGAGCAGCGTCGTCTTGAGAGATTTGGTAGACTTCAGCCACCCCATTTCAGTGGCGTTGAGGGCGAGGATGCCCGGGGTTTCTTGGATAAGTGTCAGAAGATGCTGCGTACGGCTGGTATTCTTGAGTCCAGCGGAGTTTCATTTACTACATTTCAGTTCACTGGTCCCGCATTTGATTGGTGGGAGGAGTTTGAGAGGCGTAGGCTTGCAAGAGCAGCACCTCTCACATGGCAGCAGTTCTCTACTCTCTTTCTAGAGAAATATGTACCTCAGGTCTCGTCGTGAGGAGCTACGTCGCCAGTTCGAGTGGTTGATTCAGGGCGACATGTCTGTGACTCAGTATGAGCTTAGATTCACTCGGTTGGCTAGGCATGCCACATGGATGATCCCCACTGATAGGGAGAGGATCAGGGAGGTTCATTGATGGCCTCAACTACTCTATCCGTATTCTTATGACCGGCGAGCGAGTTCTGTCATCATCGTTTGAGCAGGGTAGCTGATATGGCACGCTCGATTGAGGCGGATCGTCGCCGAGAGAGAGAGGAGCGGGAGGCCAAGAGGCCTCGTGGTCTTGGCGGTTTTAGTGGTGCTCCATCTAGAGGGCATTCCCAGCGGAGCAGAGGTCGCTCGTCTAGACCTTCTCGTTCAGGCCGCCCGGAGCGAGAGCGGAGGTTCGCATGGTCGTGGTCGACGGGGATTTCAGCGGGGTCGGTCATCGCTTGGTGCCCTCCCGGCCCGAGTGCGGCACCTACTTCTCCAGCACCGAGTGCATGTTATGAGTGTGGTGAGTTTGGCCATATGAGGAGACATTGCCCTCGTCTACGTAGGGGCAGGACTCAGCAGGAGGGATCGGCCCTCCTCTTCAGCACCATCTCGGTCTAGTAGAGGTGGAGGTCGGTCTTCTCGTGGTCGCCCGAGGGCGAGGAGAGATACGGTGGAGGCCGAGGCACGGTTCATGCACTTCCGCGACGGGCGTGATGCGAGTTGCCTCCGATCGTCGTGATTACGGGTATCATTTACGTCCGTCGCGAAGATGCCTCTGTTCTATTTGATCCGGGGTCCACATATTCTTACGTGTCCTCTTATTTTGCACATCATTTGGGTGCGACTCGTGGTATTCTTGATTTACCTGTTCATGTATCCACCCCCGTGGGTGATACGATTGTTGTGGATCATGTATATAGATCCTGTGTTATATCTATTGGGGGTCTGGAGACCCAGGCAGATTTGTTATTGTTGGGGATGGTGGACTTTGATGTTATATTGGGTATGGACTGGTTGTCTCCGTATCATGCTATATTGGACTGTCATGCTAAGACAGTTACGTTGGCCATTCCTGGTATTTCTCGGATTGAGTGGCGGGGTTCGACCGATTTCGTCCCTAGCCGTGTTATTTCGTTCTTAAAGGCTCAGAAGATGGTTGAAAAAGGGTGTTTATCGTACTTAGCTTTTGTGAGAGATGTGGGAGCTGAATCTCCTAGCATCGATTCTGTACCTGTTGTGAGGGACTTCCCAGATGTATTCCCCTCAGACCTGCCGGGCATGCCGCCGGACAGGGATATTGATTTTGGCATTGACTTGGTGCCGGGCACTCAGCCCATATCCATTCCTCCTTATCGAATGGCACCGGCCGAGTTGAAAGAACTGAAAGAGCAACTTCAAGAACTTCTGGATAAGGGTTTCATCCGTCCTAGTGTGTCTCCGTGGGGTGCACCGGTATTATTTGTTAAAAGAAAGATGGTTCCATGCGGATGTGTATTGATTATAGGCAATTGAACAAAGTGACAGTGAAGAACAAGTACCCTCTGCCGCGCATAGATGATTTGTTTGACAACTCCAGGGAGCTAGGGTGTTCTCGAAGATTGATCTTCGTTCAGGCTACCATCAGCTGAAGATTAGAGAGACTGACATTATGAAAACTGCATTCCGGACCGGATATGGTCACTATGAGTTCCTTGTGATGTCGTTTGGGCTGACCAACGCTCCAGCAGCATTTATGCATCTGATGAACAGTGTGTTCAGGCCTTATTTGGATTCATTTGTAATTGTATTCATTGATGACATACTTGTCTACTCTCGTAGCCAGGAGGAGCATGCTCGGCACTTGAGTGTTGTATTGCAGAGATTGAGAGAGGAGAAGCTGTATGCCAAGTTCTCCAAATGTGAGTTTTGGCTCGAGTCCGTAGCATTTCTGGGACATGTGGTGTCTCGTGATGGTATTCAGGTTGATCAGAAAAAGATAGAGGCGGTGCGGAGTTGGCCTAGACCGTCCTCAGCTACAGAGATCAGGAGTTTTCTTGGCTTGGCGGGGTATTATCGCCGGTTTGTTCAGGGATTTTCATCCATTGCTTCTTCATTGACTAAATTGACCCGGAAGGGTGCACCATTCGTGTGGTCGGATGAGTGCGAGGAGAGCTTTCAGAAGCTCAAGACAGCTTTGACCACAGCTCCAGTGTTAGTATTGCCATCAGCTTCAGGTTCATATACCGTTTATTGTGATGCCTCGAGAGTGGGAATTGGTTGTGTGTTGATGCAGGAGGGTAGGGTCATTGCTTATGCTTCTCGTCAGTTGAAGCCCCACGAGAAAAACTACCCTGTTCACGATTTGGAATTAGCTGCTATTGTTCATGCCTTGAAGATTTGGAGGCATTATCTATATGGTGTATCTTGTGATGTATATACGGACCACCGTAGCCTTCAGCATTTGTTTAAGCAGAAAGATCTAAATTTGAGGCAGCGGAGATGGCTTGAATTGCTTAAAGACTATGATATTACTATCTTGTATCATCCGGGAAAGCCAATGTAGTGGCTGATGCATTGAGCCGGAAGGCTATTAGTATGGGCAGTTTGGCGTATATTCCGGTTGGGGAGAGACCCCTAGCAGTTGATGTTCAGGCGTTAGCTAACCAGATGGTAAGGCTGGATATTTCTGAGCCCGGTCGGGTGATGGCTTATGTAGTAGCTCGTTCTTCTTTATATGATCGTATTCGAGAGCGCCAGTATGATGATCCACACTTACTTGTCCTTAAGGACAGAGTTCAGCATGATGATGCTAGGGATGTCACTATTGATAGTGATGGTGTGTTGCGGATGCAGGGCCGGATATGCGTGCCCAATGTTGACGGCCTTCGTGAATTGATATTGGAGGAAGCCCATAGCTCGCGGTATTCTATTCATCCAGGAGCCGCGAAGATGTACCAAGATTTGAAGCAGCATTACTGGTGGAGAAAGATGAAGAAAGATATTGTGAGCCATGTGGCTCGGTGTCTAAACTGTCAGCAGGTCAAGTATGAGCATCGGAGACCTGGTGGTGTATTCCGACGTATTGATATTCCGGAGTGGAAGTGGGAAAGAATAACTATGGACTTTGTTAGTGGACTCCCTCGGACAACGAAGAAGTTTGATTCAGTTTGGGTGATTGTGGATAGACTGACTAAGTCAGCTCATTTCATCCCAGTGTGTACTACCTATACCTCAGAGCGGTTGGCAGAGATATTCATCCGTGAGATAGTGAGATTGCATGGAGTTCCTATTTCCATTATATCGGACAGAGGTACCCAGTTCACATCTCAGTTCTGGAGGACATTTCAGCGAGAGTTGGGTTCACAGGTGGAGCTGAGCACAGCATTTCATCCACAGACGGATGGGCAGTCTGAGCGTACTATTCAGATATTGGAGGACAGGTTGCGTGCTTGTGTCATTGATTTTGGTGGTTCATGGGCTGATTATTTGCCTTTGGCGGAGTTTGCTTACAATAATAGCTATCAGTCTAGCATTCAGATGGCACCGTATGAAGCTTTATATGGGAGGCGGTGTAGGTCTCCAGTTGGTTGGTTCGAGCCTGGCGAGGCTAGGTTGTTGGGGACAGAGTTAGTCCAAGATGCCTTAGACAAGGTGAAGGTGATTCAGGAGAGACTTCGCACAGCTCAGTCGCGTCGGAAGAGTTATGCGGACCGGAAGGTCCGAGATGTGTCTTATTCAGTAGGTGAGAAGGTGTTGTTGAAAGTTTCGCCTATGAAGGGTGTTATGAGGTTTGGAAAGAAAGGGAAGTTGAGCCCAAGGTTTATTGGACCTTTTGAGGTGCTTAGGAAAGTTGGGGAGGTGGCTTATATGCTTGCTTTGCCACCCGGTTTGTCGGGAGTTCACCCGGTGTTCCATGTATCTATGCTCGGAAGTATGTCGGAGACCCGTCTCATGTGTTGGACTTCAGCACGATACAGCTAGATGAGGATTTGACTTATGATGTGGAACCAATAGCCATTTTGGGTCGACAGGTTCGTAAGCTGAGATCTAAGGATATAGCTTCAGTGAAAGTGCAGGTGGAGAGGTCGTCCTGTGGAGGAAGCAACTTGGGAGACCGAGCAGGAAATGCGGAGCAGATATCCACACTTATTTGATGCTCCGGGTATGTTTCTTAACCCGCTCGCGGACGAGCGTTTGTTTAAGTTGGGGAGAATGTAACGACCCGGCCCGTCGTTACGGGAATTACCACCCCGTTACCTTGCATTTACATATATTATGCTTTTAAAACAGTATTAGAGTATATCGGGTGAGTTAGGAGTGATTTGGATTGAAAATGAAACAAATAGCATGTTTGAAGGAAGCTTGAATATGAAAAGTCAACCAAGAGTTGACTATTGAGTTAGAGTGCTCGAAATCGGATTCTGATGATTCGAATAGTTCCGGGAGGTGATTTGTGACTTAGGGGAGCGATCGGAATTGAATTTGGAGGCCGGTGTAGAAATAGGCTTGAATTGGCTAAGGTTGAATTTTGGCGAAATCCGAACGGTAGGTGAGATTTTGATCCGGGAGTCGGAATGGAATTCCGACAGTTGCAGTAGCTTCGTTAGGTGATTTTGGATGTGCCTGCAAAATTTCAGGTCATTCGGACGTCGTTTGGTCGGGTTTTTGATTGAATGTGCAATTTGGAATGTTTTAAGGAATTTAGGCTTGAATTCGATGCGAATTATGAGTTTTGATGTTATTAGACATGTTTTGAGGATTGGAGCAAGTTCGAATAAGGTATTAAGATGTGTTGGTGTGTTTGGATGAGGTCCCGGGGGCCTCGGGGTGTTTTCGGATGGTTAAACGGAAGAAAATCATGGAAATTGCAGGTTGAAGAGTCTGGTTCTGTCATTTTCGCTCCTGCGGAATTTTGGTCGCAGGAGCGAGTCCGCAGAAGCGGATATGGGAGCGCAGGAGCGGGTGTTTCGCAGAAGCGGACGCCTTTCCGCTGAAGCGGGGTCGCCGGTGCGACCCAATGATCGCAGAAGCGGACGAGGGCAATTGGGGCATGGTCCGCAGAAGCGGACGTTTCTCCGCTTGGGCGATACCGCAGAAGCGGTCAAGGACGCGCAGAGGCGGATTTTTCCGCAGAAGCGGAAGCTTCTTCGCAGAAGCGGGACCGCTTAAGCGGCCTTGGTTCGCAGAAGCGGAAGTGGCCGGCTAGGCCTGGAACCGCAGAAGCGACCCTTTGGTCGCGGATACGGAAGCATAGAAGCGGAAAATGTTCCGCAGAAGCGAAAATCGCTGTAAGTAAGTGTATCAGAAGTTGGAAAAATTTCAGAAACATTTTAACCTTTGGGGGTCTCGGCTTAAGGGCGATTTTGGGCGATTTTGAGGAGGAAATCAAGGGAAATCATCAGGTAATTAACTATGAACTCGTATTATGATTAGTATTGATAATATCATGCAATTATATCATGAAAATGGAAGAATTTGGGGTAATTATGGAGGATTTAGCCCTAGTCTTGGACTTTAGAAAATCAAGGTTTTGAACGGGCAAATGGAGTCCGATTTTGGTAAAATTGATATGCTTAGACTCGTATTGAGACGAGGGTTCCGGAAATATGAATTTCGTAAATTTTCGGAATGTGGGCCGGGGCTCGGGTTTTGACAACTTTGGGAATTTTGATGTAAATTGAGTTGTATTGATTGGGTGTCGTCCCATTGGCCTAAATTGTTGTATTTTTACTGTATTTGATCAGATTCTACGCGTGCGGAGCTTGATTCTCGTGGCAAGGGCATTGCGGAGTAGTCGTCGCGCCGTATTGAGGTGAGTAATAGATGTGGGTGATGACCAGCGGGTTCGAAACCCCGGTATACCACTTTGTGACGTTGTATAGCGGCGAGACACGCACACTCTTGAGAGTGCGGGGTCGATCATGAACTGGAGACTACATATTAGTCCAACCTCTGTTGATATTATATTATTGGCTATTCTAGAGCCGTCGAACCTCCTTCTCGGATGGTTGTATATATATATATTGTGATAATGGCCACTCTTGAGCCGAGGAACCCCCTTCTCGGGCGGTTGATTATACATGTGGGCCGTGAGCCAGTTATTGGATCCCGCGAGGATCGTTATCATTGTCTTATCACATAGACATGCTAGTTTACTACTAGTCCGCAGCTATTTTTGTTATTATGCTAATTCCAATCTCTGGAACTTGATATTCCTGTTTTCCAACTGAAAAATGATAAAAGAGTTTTCAAAAACTACTTTTGAGCCTGCGAGGCTGTATCTGCATATTAGCTGACTAGTAGTGGATCGGGCTGCACGCCGCAGCAAGATATATGTTGGATCGGACTGCACGCCGCGGTGATATCTCTATGAGATGTGCTTGGGCTGTAGGAGCCCCTCCGGAGTCTGAACCCCCACGGTGAGCACGGGTACCCAAAATTGGAGTCGGGCTACGCGCCGTAGCGGTCATATCATGCATTGCATTGCTTTTAGCTACATCTGCTAGTTGTTATGCTATTTATTGGTATTTGTTGGTACAGGTACAGTGAAGATTGATTCTATGACGGGGTAGCTGATTATAGCTTTGCATAGTGCTTTATTGCGGATTTCTTATCTGCTGCTGTCTTACCCTTGTTTATTACCGCTGAGTATGGCGGTACTAATTTTACTCCCTGCACCCTGTGTGCGGATCCAGAGGTACCTCTCGGCGGTGATCCGGTAGTCGTGCGAGGCGACGTTTGTGGATATTCGAGGTAGCGCAGAGAGTCCGCAGGACCCGATATTCCTTCCTACTTGTCTTTTGATTTTGTATTGACATTTCTTTCCGCACTTGGTATTTTGTAAACCTTTATACACTTATGTTCTTTAGAGGCTCATGACTCTTGACCCTTGGTCTATGGGAGTTGAGGTATTATGGGACTTGGTTCCCTGTTTTCGTTATTTATATTGATTGGTCAGGCTGGCTTAGCAATGCGCTGGGCGCCATCACGACCGGATTTGGGGTCGTGACACATTAATACTCAATTTGAACATGCCATTACAGCTATAGCCTTTTCCAACAAAAACACCATTCTTAGACACTATTATATGATCAGACTCAATAACTATCTTAAAGCCTTTCTTTGACAGCAAAGCAGCGGACATTAGGTTTTTCTTCATATCAAGAACATGATACACATTCAGTAATGTCAACTTCTGGCCACATGTGAAGTTAATCTCAATACTTCCTTTTCCAGGAACATCTGCCGCAACATGGTTTCCCATCAAGACGTGTTCAGAATCCTGCACTTTCGCATATGCCTTGAAAATCTTCTTGTCACAACAGACATGAATAGTAGCACCCGAATCTAGCCACCAGTCTTGAGTGTTTGTAGAAGCGGTAGCCATATTCAATTCGGTGACCATACCAATTTTCCATTATGGAAACCATGGCAACCAGTCCTTGGGCAGAATTTTCCACTGTGTTTGCCTTTTCAGAAATTCTAGATTTTTCAATCTTTCCAGACTTTTCGATATTTCCTGCATTGAAATTTATTCATGCCTTTCTATATCTACAATCCCGAATCATATGGTCTTTCTTTCCATAGTGATGACAACTAAAGTTCTTTCTCTTTTTAAAAGAAGACTTTTTGGAAACTTTTAGATGTTTGTTCCCACTTCCTAAACCATTCTGAATTACAAAATTGACTGCAGAACTCGAGGGCTGACTAATAGCATCACGGGCACGAGTCTCACTTTCAAATTGAATGTGCGTCCGAAATTGTTCCACAATCATTTTATCCATTGAATGTAGGATTTTCTTTCTATAGTCATTCCAGAAGGAAGGCAATTTTGAAAGAATAGCACCTATTTGAAGTGCATCGGGAATTTTAACTTCAAGATAACTTAGTTTTGATAGCAAGATTTGTAGTTCATGAATCTGATCCATTATAGGCCTAGTATCAAATATTTTAAATTCAAAATACTGCAGAGCTAGGAATTTACCGATACCTCGTTTTTCATTTCTGGTATGCAGTTTGTAGAGCAGTCCAAATCTCTCTCGGTGACTTCAGATTGTAGTAGAGATCATAGAGTCGATCCGTCATGGTATTCAGAATATGGCCGCGACACAACAGCTCATCATGTTCTCGTTTCTTCATTTCTTCCTTGACTGCGTCAGAATCTTCTTCTGTGGGCTCAGGTATCGCAGGCACGGTAGAATCAAGAACATAGTAGATATTGACAGTAGATAGTAACAATATCATCTTGTCTCTCCAGCGGGTAAAGTTTTTTCCATCAAAGCAATAAAGTTTGATGAACTCCTTTGGATTCTCAACAACAGACATCAATTTCTCCGTAACAGAATAACTCTTTAAGATTATTAGAAAATAATAAACAAAAACGGCTTTGAGGCGTGAAAAATTGACCATCCTTAAAGAGTTATCGCCTGTATACTAATTTAGGGAAATACAAAATGATTCTCTTCAGGATACAACAAAGCCTGAAATAATAATTCTGATTTTCTATACTACTTCGTTGGAAATTCTTGTGTATTTATAAGCAATCAACAAACCTTTTCAGAAAAGATGTCTTGTTTCACAAACAGACATATTCGGTTGAATCCTTTCATAACAGACACAACTATTCAACAAACCTTTTCAGAAAAGATATCTTGTTTCACAAACAGACATATTCGGTTGAATCCTTTCATAACAGACACAACTATTCAACAAACCTTTTCATAAAAGATGTCTTCTCTCTTTTGATGTGGGAACTACCCACTTTCCAACATGTGAAATAACAAAATATCCTACAAAATTGACCCAGCTTTAAACAAAATTAGTAAAGATCGAACCGGAAAACCAACAGACAGTACCTCGATGCCTTTGGCGATCTCGAATATGAACTTCTGATGAAACACCAATTCATTGACAATACTATTTCGACACTTGACTAACAGACACGGACTCAACCAGGAAATGTAGCAGCACCAATGGTCGCAAGCGACCTTTGAGTTTACCCGGAATCTCCAACTGAAACAACGTCTAACAAAAATGGGGATTTAGACCTCATAACTTACATGGAATAGGGGTTGTTAAGTTTGGTTTTCACTGATTTTTGACATGAATTGGGAGATGATTTTGCGGGATTTCAGGGAGGGATTCGGCGTGGAATAGAGATATTTTCCGGGGCAGCTTTGTGGTGTACTTGAGGAAGAAGATCAGAAATGAAGGTGGGGATCTTTAATGAGGCGGAGCTTTTGCAATATTTGCTAGTTTTTTTTTGTTTGTTGTATTTTTGTGTGTGTATTTAATGTGATGAGTCTTGTGTGTGAGCTAGTTTTGGGGGAAAATATTTGTGGAAGGTTTTGGGGGAAAACATTTTGGGGAAGGTCTTTTGGAGGGGAAATTTGGGCTTTTCAAATGTTTGACCAATTTGAATTTAAAACCAAGCCATTTCACTTACTCTTCTTTTTGTTCTTTTCTTTCTTTAATTAATCAAAAACCTATACTAAATTATTAAATTAATTAAATTAATTAAATTATTAAATTAAGCTAATTATTTAACTACGTAAAATTAATCATTTTTGTGATTTTTGATTAATAGCACAATTAACTCAATGTAATTAATTCCTAAATATAAATTAAACCTAAGGTGGCATGAAATTAAAATGTAATACTTTTTATGATTTTTCAATTAAGAAAAATACCTAAAAATCAATAAAAAATATTTTGGTCTATTTTTAGGAGTTATTTTTATATAGGACAAAAATCATGTACTCACACCGGCACCTCCCTCTAGGGTGACCTCTATATCCCCAACATCTGCTCCAAGCCGGTTGGGCAGATGGGGTAGCAGCTGGGGCTGTGATCATGGCCGGATAACTTTGCTTAACACTCTATGGCTGAGAAGTCTGCGAGGGCGCACTCCTCCGGAGTCTAGGGAAATCTCTTCCTACATGGCAGGTATCTCCACACTCAAAACAAGCTCTGGGAAGGCATGGTGGCTGTAACTGGCTCAGGCTAGACCTACTCAACTAACCTCTGAATGCACCCCACGAAGGAAGTGTGCTAGAAACTAGAGGTGCATAGTAAGGCTCCTGAGGTATAGGCGTACCTGGAGCACTGATGGCTGCTGGAAGAGCTAAATTTCATAACCCTCATACTCTTACGAGTCTAACCATATAAAAATCTCCCACATCGGATGTCAAACACCCACTAAAAACCCCAAATTTTGGCCTAAGAAGTTTCTTCCAAATATTCCAAATTTTGATCCTTAATTCTAATTTAAACGATGGATTTAACTACATATTGATGAAATATAACTATAAGGGATTAAAGAAATGTTACCCAATAATCTCCTCTTCAAAACCCTATCAAAATCGCCCTCTCCCGAACTCAATTGATTTTTTTAACATTTGAATACTAACCCTCAAAATCTCTATTTTTGAACAGTTGTTTTTGCGTCTGCGGACAAGGGACCGCATCTGCGGTCCCGCTTCTACAGAAACTAAGTCGCTTCTGTGGTTCCATTCAAAAATCTGAATTTCGCTTTCTTGGTTCCATTATCGCAGATGTGACTCAGCTTCTGCGGATTTTAAGCCGCTTCTACGATTCCATCAAAATCCATAGGTACGAGTCCGCTTCCTCGAAATTTCCTCCATATCTGCGAATCCTGATGATTATGCCCGAACCTGCTTCTTCGGTTCCCATACCACAGAAGTGAAAATACTAGAAGAGAAAAAACTTCAGCTACTGTAGCAGTTCTCCGATCTTCCCGTCAATCGTCAAAAATCTTCCCGAGGCCCCCAGGATCTCAACTAAAAGCACCAATAACACATAATACCCTATTAAAACTTATTCCAACCCTTAAACCACCTTAAACAATGTCATAAACTCAATTAAATCAAGGATTTATGCCCAAGAACTTCAAAATTTATCAAAATACACTTTCGATCAAAAACCTAACCAAAACACGTCTGAATGACCTAAAAGTTTGCACATATGTCCCAAATGACATAATGGAGCTACTGCAACTTTTGGAATTCCAATCCGACCTTTGGATCAATAACTCACTATGAGACCGTAAATTCTAAAAATTCAAACTTCGGCATTTCAAGCCTAAATGAGTTACGGAGTTCCAAAATACATTCTGAACATGCTCCTAATCCCGCAATCATATAATAGAGCAAATAGAACTATCGAATTTCAATTTTGAGATTGTCTTCACACTGTCCCGACTACGGACCAAGTTTCAACACTTGAGCTCTCATTTAGGGACTTAGTGTCCCAAAACTTCCAAAACACAACACCAAACGTCCCAGCAAACCAAAATAGCAGAAATAAACTTAGGGGAAATAGTTAATAGGGGATCAAAACATTAATTATTAAGACGACCAGCCAGGTCATGACATCCCATAAGGGTCCTTCATCACCAGTTTTCATTTGGCATAGATAAATGTGAGGTTAAAATATTTTCATCATCCACATGTTTCATCTCCATAGATATAAGTTGTTCATCAGAATCCAGAACCTTATATGTGAATTTTTTATGCCATAATACCCAAATTTTGTTATTCACATTAGATGTTGTTTGGTGCATAGAAAGTCAAAGTTTAAAGTAGTTGATATAAGTGTTATCCAGGAAGGGTTCAAGGATACAAATAAGACATAGTTGGTGAAGGTTATTTAGGATTTCGAGTCTTTCAATAACTCATGAGGTCCTAATATCTCTTGCATTCCATATAAGTGTACTAATCATTAAAGTTTTCATGGGTGTTGGATTTTGGTGCTATATTGGTGGCTACAACTAGTTTACTTCTGGTAACTCTTGGTGAAGGTCCCATCCTGGGTGATTGGTTTTGTACTTTTGTGTCATGACGAGTTCCTGTTTATCAGATGATCCATTTATAGCTTTAATGAGAACTTCACAAATAAGATCATTGTGATCATTTTCTTCTTTCGACCACTCCATAGGTACATCTTGAGATTGGATGAGTATTTATCATCTTCAGGGTATCTTCTAGCACCATCAATGTTGAAAATATCCTCTCCAGAAATCCCTTTTTTTTCGGGCATCAGAATCATGTATTTGATTTTGCTCTACTGATCTGATTTTTTATTTTCCTTCTATTTATTCTTTTTTTCTTCTGGCTTGGATTATTTATGGGTTTTGGTATCTGAATGGTGAAATCGTAAATATTTTTTGCCTTGCCTTTAGGTAGTTGTTTTATGATACCTGATTGATCATTCTTAGAACGACTGATATCCATATTAGTCTCCTCACCTATATGAGTGTCTGGAGGGTCATTGAAGGTATCAGTAATGGTATGGTCCATCATGTGCTGGTTTAGATTATGTGCATTTGCACTCTCATGTAAAGCGTGAGGAATCCCTTACCCTTTTGAGTTCCCTCCCAGCAGAGCTAGATTATTCATGATAGTTCCCCTTTACTCCTTCCATTTCAATAGTACAAGCCAATGTAGGATAAGGACTCCTTTCGTGTGTATATGTAGAATAACTTATAGAGGATTTTTTTACATTGTGGATGTTTCTTTAATTTGTTGTTATGTCTCTCTGCTTGATTGTGCTTGTTTTTCAACTTGTGAGGTTTCACTAACCTTTTGTGATCCTATAGCTTGCTTTTGTGTGGAAGTTTGGTGCTTCTTTTTATTGTTTTAACCTTTGAATTGTCTTTTCCTCTATGTTTTCCATCCATCTTTTTCATTGATTGAGATAGTCTGTTGATGTTCCTTGTAGGTTCTCATCAGTTTTGGTTTATTTAGTCTGACTGGTGGTTGGCCTCCTTGTTTTTGTTGTCTTGCTGGATGTTGTTAATGTTTAGCCTTGGCTTCCTTTGTTTGGTTCTCCTTCTAAGTGAAGTGATTAAGAGTTGATAGTTGATCAGTATTGAGCTTTTATTTTTTATTTTCCTAGTGGCCTTCAACTGCATTCTGGTTTTTTTGTTCTTATTTTCCTCATCATTCATCTTAATAGGGAAATCATGTGAGTTGTGATCCAAATGTTTGCAATAGAGGCAATACTCAAGGATATTTTCATATTATACTTCAAAATCCACCTTCCATCCCAATTCTCATCTGCATCAAATCCCAACCAGACATGATGGGGTCTTGGCTTTGTCAAGTCACTTTGCATCTTAATATTAGCCATAGTTCCTCTGGTTTTTTGAAAAGAAGCCAAGTTCAATTGAAGAGCGCTTCCTGCTGGAGATAGTAAAACTGTCAGTAGCTCTATATGGTAGATGTGCCAAGGTGGTTCCGACACCACCACCCCCGAAGGGATAAAGGGTGAACCTTCAGTGGGGTTGAAGGTGGGAGTCCACGCTTCCAATTTCCTCATTTACGACTGTATGTACATGAACTATTTAGTCCATACTATGACGTGATCATACTCATTGTACAAAATCTATGTTGATTGTTCTAGCATTGAAATTATGTATGACCTCTCATTTTAGCTCAATTTATGCCACAAAGTGTCTTATAACGATTTCCATTCTTGGAATTGTGTTACAAATTTTCCAACCACTGTGAACCTACACCTAGCTACTAGTTTTACCATGTAGTCAAGTCTATCAATGATGACTACAGGATGGCCTTGTTTTGTGGTTAATTTAGGTGGTGTGAATTCGGTCGGATCTAATTCAACTTTATACCTGGCTCTTAATTTGGTAACATAGGAGTGTTTAGCAGTGGGTGGAGGTGGTGTAAGAGTGATAGGTGGATGTTTTATTTTGGTGCTAGGTCCTTAGGTTGGTTACCAATTTTGACACTATTCAATATCTGATTAGGTGTGGAATATTGGTTTGTGGGCTTGGTCTGGGTATCTTTGTTAAAGTTGGATGATATCTTTGGTAGAGTATTTTTGTTGCTGACTACTTGATTATTAGTTTTTTCCTGAATAAGGGGAGAGCTTTAACGCTTTTGTCTTTTGATTGTTGTGGACATATAGGAGAACTTACATGGTGATTGTGCATAGTCTGTGCTCCCTGGTTTAAAGTTATGGACTCAAGTTATTGTGTGACAGCATGAACACCTACTATAGCTGAATTGCCTAAGTGTGTGGCATTTACTTCCACGACAGTAGGGAGATTTGCATTATTCCAACAGGAGGTTCATCAATTTCGACCATTTGGAGTGCCACAGGATTTTTGGAGAATCTGGTGGATTCCATTTTCCCAGATGACCTGTTCTAAAGTTTTGGCCATATGTTCCTCTTAGTTCCTTAGGACATCAGCAATGACAGTCTAAATTTGTTTAAAACTGATGGTGTCATTTCGTCGAACATTTGGAGTGCTAATTTCAGTTGTATCCATCGGTTGCAAAATTGACACATTTGAATCGGGCACCTGCCGATATGAGGTGGTAGTTATGTTCTTAAAAAAAAAAAGAGACATGCATTTTGTTTGTATGATTGAATTTCTATTTTTATTCGACTATAGCTCACCAGATGCATATTCCACTTCCACGGTTGAGTGGTCCAAAATATCTTCTGTAGCTATTGACCATTTTTTAGGAAGACGATTCTGCAATTAGGATCAAATGATTTTCCCTAGAATTCATTATAGATGGATTTTTTGGTTCCAAGAAATTTTTTCCTCCACCACCTCTAGCACCATTTTGGAGTTCTGAAGCAACTGGGAATGAGTTTTGGGAAAAAGGTAGATTGTCATATTTCTTTAGATATTGGTTCGATGGCTTTCCACCACCGGGTGGAGGAGTCGAGGCCATTTTTATCGCTACAAATTAGGGTAATTTTTAACATAGTTTAAGAGAGAAGGTGGTGCTATGTGAAACGTTTAGAGACCATATTTATACAAACTACGATTAAATACAGTAAAGTAATTGACGATTGACTGTAAAGAATTAGAGATTAATAGAGTCGATTTCTTATCAATGCGAGAAATACGGTTATTACATGATAGGTGAAATACTGTAATTTTGGATATGACGTTATATCTCACTCTTGAGGTTCTATCAATTCTACGAATTCAATAGGTGATTCACTTATACTTCCGATTCAGACTCCTCTCTTGATTAAATCAAAATTTTCAAATAAACTAATGTGAGATGCAATGAAACTTGCAAGAAATATTTTGTAGGAAAGATCTAAGAGAAACTTCTCGTGAATATTTCTCAATCTTAATTTAAATGGTAACTCAAAAAGCTCTCTCGATTACTTCGAGGAATCAACAGAATAAACTAAGGCATAAGCTATAATAATATTCAATTAGATCTTTCTCTTTCGGCAACACTATAGAGAATAAAATCACAACTCTATTAAAGCTCCTCTAATAAATTCAAGCAATTAAGCAGTAATCAAATCTACAAACAACCAAGTCACCAAATCATGTCAAGCCCTAAGGTAAACTAGTCCATATATATATGGAGGAAGTCATTACAAATATATTTAAAGAGTAAAAAAATATCAATCTAACAACAGGACCCTTACAGCCAGTTCAGATACCACAATGGAAGTGGGACGAGATAGCTATGGACTTTGTCTCTGGATTGCCGAAGACTGCGAGGCAACATGATGCCATTTGGGTGATTATTAATCGGCTGACCAAGTCAGCTCACTTCCTGTCGATCAGTATGACTTACTTTACGGGCAAGCTAGCCCAGATATATATTGATGAGATAGTGTGCCTCCCATATTGAATTGAGGGAAAGATGATGAAATCCTATGTCATGTAGCCTTCAGTTCTCTCCCAAAGCATCCAAGGTCAAAAGTCCTCTAAAAATCATGTTTCATGTAGGAACCGGTCCGGGATGAAATTATCCTTTCCGTGACGAAGTAGGAAAACTATTCTGTAAAATTTGCATATGCGCAACACATGGCAAGCTGCCCCATGCAGTGCACCAGAGGAGAAGTTCAAAGAATTAATTTTTACACTTTACAAGAATTTTGCATTAGCGCCCCACGGCACATGGCGCGATACGAAAGTGCATTTTTTCCAGATTAATCTTTTTTCTCACTTTTGACTTCCAGACGTGGTCCACGATCCCTGAACGTGATCTCGGCTTAAGTTCTTACGCTTCTACTCAGACTTCAAATCTCCAAATCATTCATTTTTGCTCAAAACTTGTTTCTCCACTCGAAATGACATGTTACACATCATAGCACACGTAATATATAAAAATTACTATAGTTAGGCTCAAATACAATAAATAAAGTAATTAGAGTGTAAAATATAGCTAAAACATGAGTTCCTAGTCTACCATCATGCATCCTTTAGTACGTTTGTTCGCACCCAGCTTTTATCGAGGCCCGATATTGAACCTTCGATATCGTGGGGGAAGTTCTTGGTGGTAAAATGGATGATAAAGGTGGTTAGTATTCTAGCTTGACTTCTTCTTTGTCAATAACAAGGCCACTGTGGCCAATATTACATGTTTCCCCGAGGCGAGGAAATGCAGTCGTTATTTCTCGTAGTCTTGCCTCTATCTTTTCAAATAATTCATCATTCCAAAGTTTGTGGAATAATCCTTCTTATTTTTCAATTACTGATTGTTCCCGTCAGTTGGTGACGCATCCCACTGACTGGTTAGATAAGACCTCATTTATACTGTAGGGATACGTGATTGGCCGAGCTTTTTACAGAAGTTCAAACTGGCCCTCCCCTCGACAGGTAATTTGCTCTTCTGATCGAGATCACATTTGTACTTTCTTATTTTGTCTTACTCATTCATCATCATTTTTGGTGTTTTCTCTAGGTTCTATTGGTGGATACAAGAAGGAACAAGGAACATATGCCTTTGTTTAGGAGGAGAAGGGTTTCTACACTTTAAGTCTCCGCTCCCAACTCAACTATTGCGCCTGACCCCCTCTCAGTTTCACTCATCATCAAGGAAGAGGAGGTTTGTCCTCATGAGATGGACTTGAGAACCGTCAAATGGATTTTCATGGATATAGGAGAATGTGTGCTTGCGGCCATTAACTTGTCAAATGATGAGATCATGGTGCGGGAGATAGCGAGTAGTTATGTAAGGCCCCGTAAAATTTTTGTGCATAAAACCTAGTAGATGTGGTGTCATGGTCCGAATGATGTGTTAGGAATGCGTAGAATTCTTCGCGGCGAGCTTGCGAGCCGCGGTTCGGACCCTTGGTAGTGATTTAAGTTTCAAAAATGTAGAGAAATAATTTTTCCGAAAAAAGTGTCAAATATGCGGTCAAGAATGCGACCGCAGAATCAACATGCGGACCGCATTCTGACCGCAAATCGTTCCAGAGAGTTTCTCAAAAATTCGTCAAATGTGCGGTCGATATGCGATCGCATGTCAAATCTGCGGTGCATTTTGCGACCGCAGATCAAACATGCGGACCGCATTCCGGCCGCATTCCTTAACAGAAACTTGTAATTTTTGAGGCCATTTTGCGGTCACTTTGCGGACCGCATGTGGGTTCTGCGGTCGCATAGTGACCGCATATTCGACCCCGGCCCAGATTTTGTGACATTTTGACCCGATCTCTTCTTTAATATAACACACTTCTTCTTCATTTTATCATATTATCTTACCAAAAATTTGAGAGAGAAGAGAGGGTTTTTAGAGAGAGAAGTTCTTCATCTTCAAGGATTGTTCCAATCATTTTAATTCCAAGGGATCCTAGGGCAAGGATTCAACTTCCCCAATATTTTCAAGGTAAAAACCCTAACTATTTTCTTTGATTTTCAGTTTTAATTGGGTAAAGAGAGGTTTGCATATAATAGCTTTTAAAAATAGAATTTTTACACTCATGCATGATTATTGAACTTGATTTCTAGTAAAAAGAAGTGAGTAGAAGTAAGAGTCTTCAAGAACAAGGTTGGCAAGAGTAAGATAGCTTGGGTAAGCATAAAGTAGGAAGTTAATGGAAGAAAACTCATCACCAGGTATGTATGGCTAATTTTGATTCTTGTGAAATCGCCCTTATGTGTAAAATTGTTTGGCATGTGTTGATTTGAGAAATTGTATGTGATTAATTGATGTTGTTGTTGGATATTCAAAGTTGTTGTTGAACTATGAGTGTTGTGGTAAGAAATATGAACCGAAAGGTAAATGAGAGTTGAATTGGGTAAAGAATTTGTGAATAATGATTATGATGGCCTATATGGCACCTTGTGGAAAAGAAAATGAAACACTTGAGAATTGGTTTATTGTGGAAAGAGATGAAACACTTGAATTATGGAAAATTGCTGAATATACATGTGTGAATATTCTTGAATGTGGAAACATTGTAACTTGGTTGTGATATTGGCTTGAGAAGTAATTGAGAACATGAAACAATGTGCAAGTTGCTTATTTGAACTTGTTGAAATTGTGTGTAGTACCTTATCTTCTGTTTGAAATTGTTGTGTTTTCAACTGTAAGGCGGGGTCGTGTTGCGCGCCGCAACGTGGTGAAATAAGGTGTGGGTTGGGGTGATAAGGGTGGCCGAGGTAATAAGGGTGGTCGGGGGCAATAAGGATGGAAAGCGATCGAAATCGCTATTGAAAATTGATACATAAATCAATAATGTGAAATTGTGAAAGGAGACGGCAGGAGAGTTTGCAACCTGGGGAGCACTGATTGCTCCTATGTTTGACTACTTGCAATTTATGTTGTTGATTGGTCGTTGTTCCATTTGTGACCTTGAATGTGCTTGTGTTGAGGCTTATCTGAAATGAGTAAAAGGTTGGGAACATGGTTAGTTAGCTTAATTGATTTCTTGATGTAATCTATTGGCTGTCTTAACACGGTGATTCTTGTTTAATGGCTTGAGTTTACTTGGGACAAAGTTTGTCCATACATACCAGGTACAATTCAAGTGTACTGACGTCCCTTTTGCCGGGGACGCTACATTCGTATCATGATTGTAGGTGGATCGGTAGCAGGCACTTCAGCTCATCGGCAGTAGTATCCTTCTCCTTCCACTGCCCGTTTTGGTGAGCCCCTTTCTTCCTCGGGGCACAGTGTGGCTCATGCCACTTTTCGGTTTGGATTTCATTTTGGTTTTGAAAGGTATAGCCGGAGCCTTGTTACCGGCAAGTATTGTATTTCCCTTTTTGTATCCTAGAGGCTCCGTAGACATGTAAACTGTGGGATTGTGGCCTATGTATATGTATGGGGCGTTGTAAATATAAATTATGAACTTGTTAGTAAATAAATCACATGGTTATGTTTATGCATTGTGAAATCAGTCATTGTTGGTAAGATATTTTGGTTAATGAGTAACAGTCAACACAGGGGTAACGCGTGGGAATGGAAGGCACCCAGGTCCGCTTGACTGGGGCAACCCGGTCAGGCGCCGGTCATGTCCCTCGATTTGGGGCGTGACAAACTTGGTATCGGAGCTTAAGGTTTTAAAGTGTCCTAGGATGTCTCGGAGCCGTGTCTAGTAGTGCCCTTCTTATAGGTGTGTTGTCGACCACATCATATAAGTAGGGGGCTGCACGGACATTTAGGAATATTACCCTTCTTCATCACTCCAAATCGTGCGATAAAGCTTGACTATAAGATTGTTTTGTAACCCGTGCGTTGAGATTCAAGGTAAGTTTAAATGCTCTTTCGTCTATTTTATGTAGTGTTGTCATATGTCATGACCAATGGGAAAAGACATGGGTGTTATGGAGATTGCACATGTATCTTGTTGAATAAACCTGTATGAATATATATAGTATAAGTACATAGTACTACAAGTATACTTTATTTGGGGAAAGGATTAGAAGTGATTACCCGCACGAAGAGGCATTGATTTGATAATTGATATGTAAGCTTAAATAGCAAGCATGGTTAGTGCAAGAAGTATATAATTGATCGTAAGGTGTGAAAGAATATTGGTTATATAAGCACGTGATATATGAGATAATGACTAAGAGATTAATGGGGAGAGTGTAAGTCTCTCATATGAGGTAAAAAGTTATGAAATAAGACTCAATTGGACCCTAGGTGAGAAGACCCTTGTCTTACGAACGTTATAAGGACCCAGAAATGTACGAAGTTGCGTTACACTGATAAAGGATATGCGTGGGGACTTGGAATCCCATACCTACGTGGCTGAATAGGAGAAGGGAACTTATGAGATCAATGCTATGGTGACTTAAATTTTCCTAATGGTCGAGTATATATATAAGAGGGATTGATATATGAGGCATATGTTCCTAAAGTTTCTACACTCAAGACTTGTGTCAAGATCCAGGATATTTTTCCCATGTGGGAGAGGGAGGACCATCGTGAGGCTACTTAAATACAATGAAACAAGAGCGAGACCATGTAGCTATGATATTTGAATATTTTGGTAAAGACATGTGTGGTCTAGAAAAGAGATTAAGGAATGTAAATTCTTCACGCATGGCAATGTGACTGATAGGGTCAACGATTCTAGAAAATAATAGTATGTTTGTAAAGAGACTTTTACTTGTCATAAGGTCGGGAGAAATGGGACCCAAGGAGGTACCATATGTCAAATGTGAAAGATTGTGAGTTCCTAGAACGGGCTAATCATAGATTTGTGATTTAAACAAAGTTTCGGGATACTAAGAAAGCCAGAACGAGTGAGAGAAATGAATGTGTTGCCACAACAACCCAAGATGGTAATTGGGGCTTGATAGAGAGCCTCTAAAGAGCCTTACAAATAGATAAGTGTTAAGTGATGTTCAGACGAACACTCCTTGCTACATATGTCCCAATAAGAGTTAAGAGGTGAGCCGGATGGAATGCCTAAGGTAAGAGACCACGTAATATATGGAAGAGTGCGTGGCTATTCACTAACTAGGAAGAATGAGGTGAGAAGAAATGGGGAGAAAACCTTTAAATTGAGATGGTCATGGTTATTTAAAATAATTTTTGCATCGGAATGGTGGACTCACTTAGGGCACAAGTGTTAATAAAAGTTATAAGGGATTAACCGCAATGCAACGGACATGGGTGACACCGAATATCGACTAAAGGGGTCTAGAGATAGTTCATGTCTACACACAATGGGAAGCGAGGTTATCGTTGGTGAGGTTGTGGTACTGTAAAATGATTAAACAAGACATAATGATTTTTCAAGTTCACAGGAGGCAGACAAATGTGTGGAACAATAAAGCTATTAATTATGCACTATCCGCAAATCAAGATGGGAATGAAAGGTTCAGAATAGATTGAAAGAGGATGAACACTCGTGACGGACTAGACGTGTTTGGCATGATAACTCTTAAGCGGCAATATCAGGGAACTTTATTGGTAACTATAACATGGGGAATAAGGCGAGTTACTCATCCGAGATAGAATCAAGTGGACTAAGCCTTACACTTAAGAGTGAAACCAAAAGTTGTTGTTGAAGTATTGAAGAGGATTTAAAGTTTCAGAGAATACCCTTCTCGGGATAGTGACCCTTCGTAAGTCATATGCATATAAAGGTTGTTGATATACGTTTTGAGAGGTGTTTAACCGTAATGAGGGATGGTAGGAAATTTCACAGGGGAAGTAGTGCAGTTTCTTAAAGTCTGTAATGCACATATGGGGAGAAGGGGTTGGTTAAGAAAAGTTAGAGCACAATGCTACTTTACATTCGATACAATGCCGTGCAAGTTAGTGTTATTCGGGGTATATGTGCAAAGTTAGCCAGTGCTATTCATTTGAGACAGGAGGTCATATGAGAAAACTCATTCAGCAATGCCTTGGGTTAAGAATTATGAAGAGTTAGTAGCAATTGTTCACATGGGGTCGTAACCACATCAAGGAAATTATAGTGGAACTCAATTCGTGGAAGGTCTTATGTATGAGGAATATAGTAAGGATGTTCCGCTATCGATGTAAAGTATTAAGGTGAAAGTTATGCCTCCAAGGTTGGTTAGGGTGTGTGTTGATGCAGCACGGAAAGGTTATAGAGTATGCTTTGAGATAACTCAAAAAAAAAAAAAAAAAAAAAAAAAATCACGAGAAGAATTATCCGACGCATGATTTGGAGCTTGCAGCTGTTGTGTTTGCTTTGAAAATATGGCGGCACTATCTTTATGAAGTTCATGTAGAAGTGTTTTCAGACCCCAAGAGCCTCCAGTATTTGTTCAAGCAGAAGGAGCTAAATCTAAGACAGCGGCGGTGGTTAGAATTACTCAAGGACTATGATATGGACATATTGTACCATCCAGGGAAGGCAAATGTGGTAGCCGACGCTCTTAGTCGAAAATCCATGAGTAGTTTGGCTCATTTGGGTGTGGATCAGAGACACCTGGCTCGAGAGGTTTACCAATTAGCCAGTTTGGGGGTTCGTAGCTCGGCGTCAGACGAGGGGGATATTTTGGTGTATAATGGAGTAGAATCATCATTGGTCGCGGAAATCAAAGAAAAACAGTTCATGGATCCAGCATTAGTTCGGGTAAAGGAAGCAGTTCTGAATGACAAGACCTCAACATTTGTACACAGCAACAAAGATGGTGTAATGCGGGGTCAAGGCAGATTATGTGTTCCGGACGTGAACGAACTTCGGGAAAAGGTAATGGCAGAGGCACATATTTCCAGATATTTTGTACAACTAGGTTCCACAAAAATGTATCATGACCTTAAGGAGATTTATTGGTGGAACGGTATGAAAAGGGATATAGAAAGCTTTGTAGCTAAATGTCCGAACTGTCAACAAGTGAAGGCCGAGCATCAACGGCCTGGGTGGATTAACTCAGATTATAGAAATACCAAGGTGGAAATGGGAGATGATCAATATGGATTTCGTGGTGGGGTTACCTCACACTCGGCGTAAGTTCGATTCAATATGGGTGGTAGTAGATCGACTCACCAAATCAGCTCACTTCCTGCCTGTCAAGTCCACTGATACTGCGGAGCAATATGCAAGATTGTACATCAAGGAGATAGTAAAACTTCATGGCACTCCACTTTCTATTATCTCGGATCGTGGGGCTCAGTTCACAGTTAACTTTTGGAAGAAGTTTCAGCAAGGTTTGGGAACTCAGGTGAATCTCAGCACAGCTTTCCATCCACAGACCGATGGACAGGCCGAGCGGACCATTCAGACGCTCGAAGATATGTTGCGGGCTTGTGTCTTAGATTTTAAAGGTAATTGGGATGAACACTTGCCACTGATAGAATTTGCTTATAATAACAGCTATCATGCTAGCATTCAAATGGCCCCGTTTGAGGCATTGTACGGGAGAAGATGTAGATCGCCAATTGGGTGGTTTGAGGCAGGTGAAGCGGAATTGCTAGGGCCAGATATGGTGTACGAAGCTATGGGAAAGGTCAAGGTTATTCAGGGAGAGAATGAAAACAGCACAGAGTCGTCAAAAGTCCTATGCAGACGTTCGTCGAAGGGATTTGGAGTTTCAAGTCAATGATTGGGTGTTCTTGAGGGTATCTCCTATGAAGGGAGTCATGCGATTCGGAAAGAAAGGGAAATTGAGTCCTAGGTATGTTGGTCCATATCGGATCATTCAAAGGATTGGTCAAGTTGCTTATAGGCTAGAATTGCCTCTTGAGATGTCATCAGTGCACTCGGTATTCCATGTGTCCATGTTGAAGAAAGTGATTGGAGATCCATCCACCATCATGCCAGTCGAAGCTATAGAGGTTAATGAAAATTTGTCATATGAAGAAATTCCAGTTGCCATTTTGATAGGCAAGTCCGTAAGTTAAGAAATAAGGAAGTTGCCTCTGTTAAAGTATTCTGGCGAAGTCAACAAGTTGAGGAGGCCACATGGGAAGCAGAGAAAGAGATGAAGGAAAAGTACCCCCATTTGTTTGATCAAGCTTAGAAGAAATTAGGCGATCCTTCTACTTCTAGTAACTGTCATCTTGTCCAAGTTGTTTCCCTCTTAGTGTTAGTAAAAGCCTCCTCCATTTTGTAAAGAGTTATGTGTTAAGTAAGCGACTAATAGTAAGTGTAGATTGGTAGTGGTTTGTTTGTGTGTACATGTTGTGTTAAAATGGTTGAATAAGGAAAGGACTCATTGAAGTGACTAGTTATGTGCAATAGTAACAATGTGATAAAATGTGTGCATTTGTTGAGGCAAGAAAGTATATACAAGTTGTGAAAAGTGTTGTATTTGTGTATTGTTGTTTGGTAATGTGTTTCGGGGGCCCTCTGACAGGTGGATATGTCCATAATGCAAAGGAAACTCTGGCGAAATTTTTCTAAAATATAAGTGTTAGTCAAAATTTTGATAGCTTGCATATCATGTCTTTCAAAACTCATTTATTTCAAAATCCTCATTCGAGGACGAATGATCTTAAGGGGGAGGATGTAAGGCCCCGTAAAATTTTTGTGCATAAAACCTAGTAGATGTGGTGTCATGGTCCGAATGATGTGTTAGGAATGCGTAGAATTCTTCGCGGCGAGCTTGCGAGCCGCGGTTCGGACCCTTGGTAGTGATTTAAGTTTCAAAAATGTAGAGAAATAATTTTTCCGAAAAAAGTGTCAAATATGCGGTCAAGAATGCGACCGCAGAATCAACATGCGGACCGCATTCTGACCGCAAATCGTTCCAGAGAGTTTCCCAAAAATCTGTCAAATGTGCGGTCGATATGCGATCGCATGTCAAATCTGCGGTGCATTTTGCGACCGCAGATCAAACATGCGGACCGCATAATGACCGCATTCCTTAACAGAAACTGCTCAACTTTGAGGCCATTCTGCGGTCACTTTGCGGACCGCATGTGGGTTCTGCGGTCGCATAGTGACCGCATATTCGACCCCGGCCCAGATTTTGTGACATTTTGACCCGATCTCTTCTTTAATATAACACACTTCTTCTTCATTTTATCATATTATCTTACCAAAAATTTGAGAGAGAAGAGAGGGTTTTTAGAGAGAGAAGTTCTTCATCTTCAAGGATTGTTCCAATCATTTTAATTCCAAGGGATCCTAGGGCAAGGATTCAACTTCCCCAATATTTTCAAGGTAAAAACCCTAACTATTTTCTTTGATTTTCAGTTTTAATTGGGTAAAGAGAGGTTTGCATATAATAGCTTTTAAAAATAGAATTTTTACACTCATGCATGATTATTGAACTTGATTTCTAGTAAAAAGAAGTGAGTAGAAGTAAGAGTCTTCAAGAACAAGGTTGGCAAGAGTAAGATAGCTTGGGTAAGCATAAAGTAGGAAGTTAATGGAAGAAAACTCATCACCAGGTATGTATGGCTAATTTTGATTCTTGTGAAATCGCCCTTATGTGTAAAATTGTTTGGCATGTGTTGATTTGAGAAATTGTATGTGATTAATTGATGTTGTTGTTGGATATTCAAAGTTGTTGTTGAACTATGAGTGTTGTGGTAAGAAATATGAACCGAAAGGTAAATGAGAGTTGAATTGGGTAAAGAATTTGTGAATAATGATTATGATGGCCTATATGGCACCTTGTGGAAAAGAAAATGAAACACTTGAGAATTGGTTTATTGTGGAAAGAGATGAAACACTTGAATTATGGAAAATTGCTGAATATACATGTGTGAATATTCTTGAATGTGGAAACATTGTAACTTGGTTGTGATATTGGCTTGAGAAGTAATTGAGAACATGAAACAATGTGCAAGTTGCTTATTTGAACTTGTTGAAATTGTGTGTAGTACCTTATCTGTTGTTTGAAATTGTTGTGTTTTCAACTGTAAGGCGGGGTCGTGTCGCGCGCCGCGACGTGGTGAAATAAGGTTTGGGTTGGGGTGATAAGGGTGGCCGAGGTAATAAGGGTGGTCAGGGGCAATAAGGATGGAAAGCGATCGAAATCGCTATTGAAAATTGATACATAAATCAATAATGTGAAATTGTGAAAGGAGACAACAGGAGAGTTTGCAACCTGGGGAGCACTGATTGCTCCTATGTTTGACTACTTGCAATTTATGTTGTTGATTGGTCGTTGTTCCATTTGTGACCTTGAATGTGCTTGTGTTGAGGCTTATCCGAAATGAGTAAAAGGTTGGGAACATGGTTAGTTAGCTTAATTGATTTCTTGATGTAATCTATTGGCTGGTCTTAACACGGTGATTCTTGTTTAATGGCTTGAGTTTACTTGGGACAAAGTTTGTCCATACATACCAGTACAATTCAAGTGTACTGACGTCCCTTTTGCCGGGGACGCTACATTCGTATCATGATTGTAGGTGGATCGGTAGCAGGCACTTCAGCTCATCGGCAGTAGTATCCTTCTCCTTCCACTGCCCGTTTTGGTGAGCCCCTTTCTTCCTCGGGGCACAGTGTGGCTCATGCCACTTTTATTTCAGACTTTCTTTTGGATTTTGTAAGGTATAGCCGGGGCCTTGTTACCGGCAAGTATTGTATTTTCTTTTTGTATCCTAGAGGCTCCGTAGACATGTAAACTGTGGGATTGTGGCCTATGTATATGTATGGGGCGTTGTAAATATAAATTATGAACTTGTTAGTAAATAAATCACATGGTTATGTTTATGCATTGTGAAATCAGTCATTGTTGGTAAGATATTTTGGTTAATGAGTAACAGTCAACACAGGGGTAACGCGTGGGAATGGAAGGCACCCAGGTCCGCTTGACTGGGGCAACCCGGTCAGGCGCCGGTCATGTCCCTCGATTTGGGGCGTGACAAGTTAGGGAGGATGTTGGGCGACCTCTGAGGTTCCTCGGTTATAACAGATCAATGCAGTTGTACCTCTATGGACCAAGGAGGAAATGGTCACGGAGGGGGCATTTGGTGATAGCTCTATTCCTCTAGGGTGCAATGAGGCCTCTTTTTCCAGGACAGTAAAGGACACTTCTCCTAATGCTGGGGAAAAAAGGTAATGGTCATGTTGAAGAGGTCGATGAGTCCATTTCAGATATCGACCCTAAGGATCTTAAGATGATTGATGATATGACTACTCAGGTCGAGATTAGGATAGCTGGGGGTCGAGAAATATCATGATTCCAATGAATCGTAATCAGCAAAAGTTCATGCAGGACGTAGTCAATGCCCTTGGTCCTCTTTGCTCTGATGCCAAGCATATGACTCTTAAAGAACTAAAAGATAGTACCATCTCGAAGAGCATCGTTGATGACACGACCCAAAACTACGTGACCGGAACCTGGCACACTATACGACCCGAGCAAAGCAACCCATATACATGAATTCTCAATGTATATACTACATAGTTGGTTCTTATCTTTCAAAGACTATGAGTGTAATAAGAGAATCCGTCGACAACAGTTTCCTTTACTTTACCGATCAACCCAAAATTCAGTTATTTCAACTATATTAAATGATCATTCAAATTGGCTTTCTTGTTGCTCTGGAACAATTAGGAGATGCTCTAGAAGAAATATGGGGTTCTGCTTCTGGCGGCAACATGCAACCCCAACCCTAAAGGAATTCAAAATCCTGCTGCCTCCTTGAAAGAGAGATGTCCTAAACCACTAGATGAAGGAGACCTGCTTTTCTGAGTGATAAGGAGAGAAAATAATTTGGGTCAAAAGAAAATGCCATTTTGGATATGCATAAAAACCAATTTAGTTGTGGCAGCTCCTTGATACTCATATATATTTTCAAGTTAAATGGTAAAATATTTTCCAACTAAATATCACCCATGACACATTTCATGATAATAACAATGAGACTAAGGAAAATAAATATTGTTTCTATGTACGGCGTGCACAACCCCGTTACTATATCCTTTCACAACTATCTACAGAGCTTCTATACCAAAGAATATAACCAAAATTTTGAATAATTCCAAAAAGTTAAAATAAGAAATAACATGATAGCTAGCACAAAATAAAAGCGGTGCTTCATAATACCTCAAAAGAGAGTCATCCTAGCCCTATCTGCATGCCACGTATCATACCTCATCTTGAAATATGTAAAGTAAGAGGGACCATAGAGGGGGCCCCGTAAGGGCTGAGAATAACACAATGGTACTCAATAAGTGTCATAGATCCTCTCTAACTTAAGTTCTTGGGATAAACTTTATAAAAGCAATGCACGAATATTTGATATAAAATGATAAGAAATTTTATCAGTTCATGGTCCTTGTCATCTTAAATACAAGACAAGTAAAATGTAACTCACAATATAACTTTTAAAACATTTATATCAACCCAAGATTTTGGATAAAATCATATCGTTTCATTTTCTTTAAGTCATCGAATTCACTCTTGGCTCCTTACGTCTAAACATAAGAAAAATATTTCCTTTCACTGGAGTACTATACCATCACCGACATAAGAGGTCAAGTAGGTTATGTACCTAGTGGTAAGTGTCATATACCCTACTTGCTCAAGTCATATCATCGTATTACCGTACGAATTGACTCATCCATGCTAATAATAGCAAACAACACTACTCTCTCGAGGGAGAGCACTCTGCCGTAGTCTATACCATAAAGTACATCTATGCCTACACCAACACATGTAGTTTCATAACAACGAACATAGTATATCCAAAGTCAATCTAGGTAAACACAAGTAACTCCCATAACATTTGATACTTCAAAGATAGATTCATAGCACAGTAGCTTCAAATGAACTACTTTGTCAAATCATATCATTTATAGTAAATTTAAATAATTTGAACGAAATATTAAATAAACAACCTTTTACATGCTAAATCCTTTAGTAATTTAACATCAATATTTGAAATATACCACAAGTACTATTCTTCTCATCAATTTTCAAAAAAATAGTTTCCATGAAAACTTATCTTTTGCACTCAAATATGTATACTCATGTCAATTCGTAAGTTTTGATAAAGAATTATAATATTTATCTTGAGTCTCATTTTCCAAGAAGGTTTAAAATAAAATTTAATAAAACGACATGACAATGTATATGCAACATAATAGTTTAGTACATGAAGACATCTGTACTTTTTTGTCCCCACAAGCTTGTAGGCACATTTACAAATAACTTAAGTATTAGCTTGAGATGCTTTTAGAGAAAGTCCCTCAAGAAGAGTTTGTTTTAATCAACTTACCTCTCTTTCGATTTATTTAATCATCACAATCTTTAATTCTCTTAAATCATTCAAGTGTTGCATAAAATGCTCAAACATCACCAATAAGTTGATATCTACATCCTAATTACATCAAAATATGACATGAGATATTGATCAACATCCATTTTTGGCTCATAATTTAGCTACAATCTTCCAACTACTTATATCGCCGAACAGATTCACTTGCTAGCATATTCAACTCCACTCTATCATTTGAAGTCGTAAATGATATTACATTAATTCTTTAGTAACGCCAAATTGCTTCATCGTCTTCATAAACCAACACTATCAAAATATACAATTTAGTGATTGCTTAGTTGAGCACTTTCAATTTAGCTTGAAAATGATTCCATAGGATCATCTCATCCTTTAATTTCATTCCTAAGAACACTCGTTATATTCCCCATTTTTCTCTGAAACATTATTCATGGGATGAACTATGGTTTGTGAAATCAATTGTCCAACCATAATTACTTGAAAAAATTATTATAACTACTCTCACCATAAGAAATGAGTTTGAAGCATTAGGATTACCTTCTTGAAGCTTTTCCTAAAAAATCTAATGTTTTGAAAATTTGGTATTCTTGAACAACTTGAAAGATTTCTAAGGATTTCAAAAAATTAAATGAAGTTAATACTAGTGTTAATAGGATATTATTATCTTAAGATATTCGTAAAAACTCACATTGTATTCTTGAGTAGTTCCCAAGGTTGAATCCACCATGAAAGCACCAAATCTTAGCTCAAAATTACCCACTCACCCGACCATGTACTTATAGGCCCATGTTTCTAGGTTTTGGATGCGGCCTTTGCATTTGTAGTTCACTCCTCTTTGAAGCCCGGATACGGACGCGGATGTTGTGGCAGCACATCACTTCCAGCCATTCTTTTGGATGCAACCTTAGATGTTTCGCATTCGCAGACTCCTCTGCTAGCCTTTGCTAATTTTGTCATAACGTCTTGTTGGAATGTCAAAATGACAAACGGTTTGAAGCATTTAAAAGGATACTCGAAGAACTTTCATTTGATAAGTTTTCCATCACGTAAATCCTTATATACATATAGATATTCTCATCAAAAGTTTGGTCTTGTGCATACTCATTTGGAACTTTTAGTCTATCATGTAATTTCCAACTTGTCTTAGACCTAAAGCTCTCTTTAGACCCCAAATTACTTATAATATGACTTTTACACATATTATCATATCCAAATTAATAACCATCATATTAATAGTCCACACCTGCACCCAAAAAAAATATAATTAGCACACATCAACTTTCTTAATAGCGCTTAAGTACTTCAAAATTTTCCAGGGTGCTACAATCGACCTCACTCTTAGTGTAAGTGTAGTCATTTCTTGTTCTTTCTTATATTATTTAACTTGTTTCTAAGACTTAATTTATACTTTTATTTGGTTCAAAGACATTTTGGAGATTAAAAGTGTTTTAATGGAGAAGATGCGAAAAAAGAATTACCAAAAGCTGAAGGCTATGTACCAGGAATTCCACGGGAAGTACCAGGATGCTCAAAGGCGGCTTCGTGAGGAGGGGAAAAAGCCTTCCTAAAGGGAGGAGTTAAATAATAAAGATTAGGAGTTTATAGAAGTCATTAAGAGGTCCAACATTCTCGAGGGAGTGTTAAAGAGGAAAGAAGGGGAGCTCGTAGTGACCTCGAAAGCTAGATTGTTAAACTACAAAGCCAGTTGGATGGGTGGAAATTCAAGATAAATGTTGTCATGTGGTGGAGTTATTGAGTAGCAGCAGAAGTTTGAGGAGGTGGAGTCCTCCCGAATGGAAACTTAAAGGAGGGCAACTATTTTGGAGTTGGAGAAAAGGACTCTTTGTTTTGAGCGGGATATCATTCTATCAACGGCCAAAGGTAAGGTGGCTAGGATCAAGGAGAGAATTGGATAGTTGGAGAAGAGAACTCCAAGCCACTCGAGCGAGTTTTTTTTTGGACTAGGGATACTAGGCAGACACTGGGTTTCCAGCCAGCACCCAGAACTAGTAATTTTCTCCAAAAGTTTCCTCAGAGTTAAGTGATGTAGTCAATGTAAGGATATTGAAGTAAATAGGGCACACGTTCATTGAAATTGCTCTCGTAAAGAAGTAAGTTCGACCAGTTCAAACACTTCTATTGGCCCACGGCCAAAACTTAATTAAAGTTGAGTTCGACCAGTTCGAACAACTCCTATTAACCCTTGACAACACTTAATCAAAGGAATGTTCGACCAGTTTGAACAACTTCTATCGACCCGTGGCCACTTTTAATCAAAGGTAAGTTAGACCAATTTTAACACCTCCTATAGGAATGGCAAACGGGGCGGGGCGGGTGCGGGGCGGGGCGGTTTTCAGCTTATGCGGGGCGGGGCGGTTTCCAGTTTATGCGGGGCGGGGCGGGGCGGGGCGGGTTCAAGAATTATTTTTTAAATTTAATTGCGGTTGCGGGGCGGTTGCGGGTTACGCATTTGTGTAATACTTGCATCGCATATTTGCTGCTTTTCGTCAAAGAAGATTCAATCTTTTCATGCATTTTGCAATCTTTTTTCTTAATTAGAATCTGTTTTATAAACTTTCCCTTGCTTATCTTTATATCTTTATTTTAATTTTAAATTTTGTATTCATTAATCTCCTTTTTTCTTGCTCTTTTAAGCTTAGATGTGTGGGTAATATCATATACCCTAGTTATACATTATCAACATATTAGGATATTATCAATTTTTGGAGCATTAAAATATTGGTTCGCCTATCCGGTAGAAATATTGCATACTAGTTTTAAGAAGATATATTTAAAATTGATTATTATAATTAACTTACTAATCAAATTACTATGCTAAAAAATATTTTCTAACAGGATTAATAGAAGACATACCGTAATTGATGTTTAATAATTAATTACAATTTGAATAAACATAATCCAAAGATTTCTTATGTCTTTTTAACGGTTTAATATGAAAATGAACATATAAGTATATAACTTAAAAAATATTTGTAATCGTAGATCTTCCCTAACCATCTCAGATCTGCGTATGACGTATGTGTATATCACCTTGTAAAAGATGAATTATTTTAAGGATTGATTCATATTTCTCAATAATTTGATTTTTTCTTGTATATACTAATAATTAACTTAAATATATCATACATGATACATGTACCAGACTGATCATTATTGATAATGTTAATAGATCCATAAAATAATACAATTGAAATTTTATAAAATATTAAAAAAATTCAATTGAAATTTCATAAAATATTGAAAATATTATGGACATAGGTGAAACTACCTAGAAAAGAAGGTAATAGGTTATCATTAATTTTTTTAGGTTTTTTTTTAAAAGAGAAACTACTTGTAAAAAATGAAAAATGAATTTTTTTTACTTTGCGGTGCGGGGCGGGGCGGGGTGGTTTGAAAACAGAAAATATTCCTATGCGGGGCGGGGCGGGGCGGGTTAAACATTATGCGGGTTAAGGATAAACCCGCCCCGCAACCGCCCCGCACCGCCCCATTGCCATCTCTA
>JASVEL010009493.1:0-55309 GCA_032618575.1 Nicotiana noctiflora | reverse complement strand
CTAGGCCTCATGAGTCTTGAGCCGGTTAGTAGAGTATTGTGGATCGGTACGGGGATGCCTGTACTTATCCTCGGGAGACTGTGAACCTTTAGGAAACACTTCATTTTTCTTGAACTCTGTTGTGCGATCTTGTTGTTCTGAGAACTGAACTTCTATATTCTATTCTCTCGCAGATGGCGAGAACGCGAGCATCAGGACGAGGTGGACCACCTCCATTGCCACCTATTAGAGGCCGTGGGTGCGGTCGTGCTAGAGGTAGAGGTAGGGCAGTTGAGGCAGTGCCAGCTGACCCGCCCGTTGTACCTCAGGAGCAGCCCCCAGTGGTTGATGCTCCAGCAGCCCCAGTTCAGGGCCAGACTGTATCTATTAATATTCCTGGTCTTCAGGAGACTCTTGCCCAGATACTATCGGTGTGTTCCGATTTGGCTCAGGTAGTTTCAGCTACCGCTACTACAGCGACATCTCAGACAAGGGGTAGTCAGCAGACCCCTGCAGCTCGCACACCCGAGCAGGTTGTTTAGGGACTTCAGACGCCAGAGGCGGTCCCCGTTCAGGTGGTTGCACCCGTTATTCCTCCAGCTGCACCAGCTCCAGAGCATATGGTTCAGGCTGTGCCCGACGACGAGCAGCGTCGTCTTGAGAGTTTTGGTAGACTTCGACCACCCCATTTCGGTGTCGCTAAGGGTGAGGATGCCCAGGGTTTCTTAGATAAGTGTCAGAGGATATTACATACGGCTGGTATCCTTGAGTCCAGCAAAGTTTCATTACTACCTTTCAGTTTACTGGTCCCGTATTTGATTGGTGGAGGCGTTTGAGAGGCGTAGGCCTGCAGGAGCAGTACCTCTCACATGGCAGCAGTTCTCTACTCTCTTCCTAGAGAAGTATGTACCTCAGTCTCATCGCGAGGAGCTACGTCGCCAGTTTGAGTGGTTGGTTCAGGGCGACATGTCTGTGACCCAGTATGAGCTCAGATTCACACAGTTGGCTAGGCATGCCACATGGATGATCCCCAATGATAGGGAGAGGATCAGGAGGTTTATTGATGGCCTCAACTACTCTATCCGCATTCTTATGACCAGAGAGAGAGTTTTGTCATCATCATTTGAGCAGGTTGTTGACATGGCACGCTCCATCGAGGCGGATCGTCGCCGAGAGAGAGAGGAGCGGGAGGCCAAGAGGCCTCGTGGTTCTGGCAGTTTCAGTGGTGCTCCATCTAGAGGGCATTCCCAGCAGAGCACAGGTCGCTCATCTAGACCTTCTCATTCGGACCGCCCAGAGTAGAGCAGAGGTTCTTACGGTCGTGGTCCACGGGGGTTTCGAGCAGTCGGTCATCGCTTAGTGCCCTTCCAGCTCGAGTGCAAGCACCTACTTCATCGGCCCCGTGGTTCTTCTCGCGGCGAGGGTTCCCTTCGGTCCCCTTCTCCAGACACCAGTGTAGGTTGTACGAGCGCGGTGAGTTTGGCCACACGAGAAGACAGTGCCCTCGACTCCGTAGGGACGAGACTCGGCAGAGGGATCAGCCCTCATCTTCGGAGCACCATCTCGCCCAGCAGAGGTGGAGGCCGGGCCTTCTCGTGTCGCTCCGTGGGCGAGGAGAGATCCGGTGGAGGCCGGGCACGATTCTATGCACTTCCTGACAGGCGTGATGCTTGCCTCCGATGCAGTGATTACGGGTATCATTTCTGTCTGTCACAGAGATGCCTCTGTTCTATTTGATCCAGGGTCCACATATTCTTACGTGTCCTCTTATTTTGCACATCATTTGGGTGCGACTCGTGGTAGTCTTGATTTACCTGTTCATGTATCCACCCCCGTGGGTGATACGATCGTTGTGGATCATGTCTATAGATCCTGTGTTATATCTATTGGGGGTCTGGAGACCCAGGCAGATTTGTTATTGTTGGGTATGGTGGACTTTGATGTCATATTGGGTATGGACTGGTTGTCTCTGTACCATGCTATATTGGACTGTCATGCTAAGACAGTTACGTTGGCCATTCCTGGTATTTCTCAGATCGAGTGGCGGGGTTCGACCGATTTCGTCCCTAGCCGTGTTATTTCGTTCTTAAAAGCTCAAAAGATGGTTGAAAAAGGGTGTTTATCGTACTTAGCTTTTGTGAGAGATGTGGGAGCTGAGTCTCCTAGCATTGATTATGTACCTGTTGTGAGGGACTTCCCAGATGTATTTCCCTCAGACCTGTCGGGCATGCCGCCGGACAGGAATATTGATTTTGGAATTGACTTGGTGTCGGGCACTCAGCCCATATCCGTTCCTCCTTATCGGATGGCACCAGCTGAGTTGAAAGAACTAAAAGATCAGCTTCAAGAGCTTCTGGATAAGGGTTTCATCCGCCCTAGTGTGTCTCCGTGGGGTGCGCCGGTATTATTTGTTAAAAAGAAAGATGGTTCCATGCGAATTTGTATTGATTATAGGCAATTGAACAAAGTGACAGTGAAGAACAAGTACCCTCTACCGCGCATAGATGATTTGTTTGATCAGTTACAGGGTGCGAGGGTGTTTTCTAAGATCGATCTTCGTTCGGGCTATCATCAGCTGAAGATCGGGGACTCGGATATTATGAAGACTGCATTCAGGACCCGATATGGTCACTATGAGTTTCTTGTGATGTCTTTTGGGCTGACCAACGCCCCAGCATCATTTATGCATCTGATGAACAGTGTGTTCAGGCCCTATTTGGATTCATTTGTGATTGTGTTCATTGATGACATTCTAGTCTACTCCCGTAGTCAGGAGGAGCATGCTCATCATTTGAGTATTGTGTTGCAGAGATTGAGGAGGAGAAGCTATATGCTAAATTCTCCAAGTGCGAGTTTTGGCTCGAATCCGTGGTAGTTTTGGGACATGTGGTGTCTCGTGATGGTATTCAGGTTGATCCAAAGAAGATAGAGGCAGTGCAGAGTTGGCCTAGACCGTCCTCAGCTACAGAGATCAGGAGTTTTCTTGGTTTGGCGGGATATTATCGCCGGTTTGTTCGGGGATTTTCATCCATTGCTTCTTCATTGACTAAATTGACCCAGAAGGGTGCACCATTCGTGTGGTCGGATGAGTGCGAAGAGAGCTTTCAGAAGCTCAAGACAGCTTTGACCACAGCTCCAGTGTTAGTATTGCCATCTGCTTCAGGTTCATATACCGTTTACTGTGATGCCTCGAGAGTGGGGATAGGTTGCGTGTTGATGCAGGAAGGTAAGGTAATTGCTTATGCTTCTCGGCAGTTGAAGCCACATGAGAAGAACTATCCTGTTCATGATTTGGAGCTAGCCGCCATTGTTCATGCCTTGAAAATTTGGTGGCACTATTTGTATGGCATGTCCTGTGAGGTGTATACGGATCATTGTAGTCTCCAGCATTTGTTCAAACAGAGGAATCTTAATTTGAGATAGCGAAGATGGCTTGAGTTCCTCAAGGATTATGACATTACTATTCTATATCATCTCGGGAAGGCCAATGTGGTGGCCGATGCTTTGAGCCGGAAGACGGACAGTATGGGCAGCTTGGCATATATTCCAGCCGAGGAGAGGCCATTTGCTTATGATGTTCAGGTGCTAGCCAATCGGCTAGTGAGGTTAGATATTTCGGAGCCCAACAGGGTATTGGCTTGTGTTGTATCTCGGTCATCTCTATATGATCGTATTCGTGAGCGCCAGTATGATGATCCACATTTGGTTGTCCTTAGGGACAGAGTTCAGCATGATGATGCTAGAGATGTCACCATTGATAGTGACGGCGTATTGAGGATGCAGGGGCCGGATATGCGTGCCCAATGTTGATGGCCTTCGTGAGTTGATTCTGGAGGAGGCCCGTAGCTCGCGGTATTCTATCCATCCAGGAGCCGCGAAGATGTATCAAGATTTGAAACAGCACTATTGGTGGAGAAAGATGAAAATGGACATTGTCAGACATGTAGCACGGTGCCTCAACCGTCAGCAGGTTAAGTACGAGCATCAGAGGCCCGGTGGTGTATTTCAGCGCATTGTTATTCCTGAGTGGAAATGGGAGAGGATCACTATGGACTTTGTTATTGGACTCCCTCGGACGGCGAAGAAGTTTGATTCTGTGTGGGTGATTGTGGATAGACTGACCAAGTCAGCTCACTTCATTCCAGTTAGTACCACCTACTCATCGGAGCGGTTGGCAGCGATCTTTATTCGAGAGATTGTTCGGTTGCATGGAGTTCCGGTGTCTATCATATCCGACAGGGGTACTCAGTTCACTTCTCAGTTTTGGAGAGCATTTCAGCGAGAGATGGGTACGCGGGTTGAGTTGAGTACAGCATTTCACCCCTAGACAGATGGGCAGTCTGAGTGTACTATTCAAATCATGGAGGATATGCTACGAACTTGTGTGATTGATTTTGGTGGTTCGTGGGATGAGTTCCTACCACTTGCTGAGTTTGCCTACAACAACTGTTATCAGTCGAGTATTCAGATGGCCCCGTATGAGGCATTGTATGGCAGGCGGTGTAGATCCCCCGTGGGATGGTTTGAGCCTGGTGAGGTTAGATTGATAGGGACCGAGTTAGTCCAGGATGCTCTGGATAGAGCAAAGTTGATCCAGGAGAGGCTTCGTACAGCACAGTCTCGTCAGAAGAGTTATGCGGACCGTAGAGTTCGAGAGTTGTCTTTCATGGTTGGTGACAGAGTATTGTTGAAGGTTTCACCCATGAAGGGTGTCATGAGGTTTGGGAAGAAAGGAAAGTTGAGTCCTAGGTACATTGGTCCTTTTGAGATACTTAGGAGGGTTGGAGAGGTGGCATATGAGCTAGCCTTGCCGCCCAGCTTATCTAGCGTCCATCCGGTATTCCATGTGTCTATGCTCCAGAAGTACATTGGAGATCCGTCTCATGTATTAGACTTCAGTACCATTCAGCTTGATGGTGATCTATCCTATGATGTGGAGCCTATTGCCATTTTGGGACAACAGGTGAGAAAATTGAGGTCTAAGGAGATTGCATCAGTTAAGGTTCAGTGGAGAGGTCGACCCGTGGAGGAGGCCACTCGGGAGATCGAGCGGGAGATGCGGAGCAGATATCCTCACTTGTTTGAGACTTCAGGTATGTTTCTTGACCCGCTCGAGGATGAGTGTTTGCTTAAGAGGGGGAGAATGTGACGATCCGGCCCGTCGTCACGGGAATTACCACCCCGTTATGTTGTAAATACATGTTTTATGCTTTTATATCGGTGTTAGAGTCTATCGGGTAAGTTAGGAGTGAATTGGATTGAAAATGAGGCATATAGCCTTTTTGAAGGAAACTTGAATAAGGAAAGTCAACCCGGAGTTGATTATTTGGTTAGATGGCGAATCAGATTCTGATGATTTGGTTAGTTCCGGGAGGTGATTTGTGACTTAGGGGAGCAATCGGAATTGAATTTGGAGGCCCGGTGTAGAAATAGGCTTGAATTGGCTAAGGTTGAATTTTGGCGAAATCCGAACGGTAGGTGAGATTTTGATCCGGGGTCGGAATGGAATTCCGACAGTTGCAATAGCTTCGTTGGGTGATTTTGGATGTGCCTGCAAAATTTCAGGTCATTCGGACGTCGTTTGGTCGGGTTTTTGATGGAATGTGCAATTCAGAAGTTTTGAAGGAATTTAGGCTTGAATCCGTGTGTAATCGGTGATTTTAATGTTTAGGATGGTGTTTTTATGATTGGAACAAGTTCGTATCGTGTTTTGGGGTATGTTGGTGGTTTTCGTTGGGGTCCCGGGGGCCTCGGGGTGTTTTCGGATGGTTAAACGGGAGAAAATGTGGAAAATTGCAGGTTTTGACTCTGGTTCTGTTGTTTTCGCTCCTGCGGAAATGGGGGCGCAGGAGCGAGTCCGTAGGAGCGGACGAGGGGGCGCAGGAGCGCTTGGCTTCACAAAAGCGGAAATCTTTCCGCTGAAGCGGCGTCGCAGGAGCGTAGACTAGACCGCAGAAGCGGGATTTGCCAAGAGATGGGAAGTCCGCAGAAGCGGAAGGACGATCGCATAGGCGAGTCCGCAGAAGCGGACTCTTGATCGCAGAGGCAGAAAGGACCGCAGAAGCGGAATCGTAGGAGCGGTCCGTGTATCGCAGGAGCGGAAATGGGCAAATAGGCCTGGGTTCGCAGAAGCGACCAACTGGTCGCAGAAGCGGTTCCGCAAGGGCGGAAAATGGTCCGTAGAAGCGAAAATCGCAGTGAATTAATTGTATCAGAAGTTAGAAAATTTCAGAAATATTTCACACATTGGGTCTCGGCTTTAGAGGCGATTTGGGCGATTTTGAAGAGAAACTCAAGGGAAATCATCGGGTAATCAACTATGGACTTAAACTATGATTAGTATTGGTAATATTATGCAATTATATCATGAAAATGGAGGAATTTGGGGTAATTTATGGAGGATTTAGCCCTAGGCTTGAACTTTAGAAAATCAAGGTTTTGAATGGGCAAATAGAGTCCGAATTTGGTAAAATTGATATGCTTAGACTCGTATTGAGATGAGGGTTCCGAATATGTGACTTTCGTGATTTTTCGACAAGCGTACCTAAAGTCGGGTTTTGACAACTTTGGGAATTTTGATGTAAATTGAGTTGTATTGATTGGGTGTCGTCCCATTGGCCTAATTTGTTGTGTTTCTACTGTATTTGATTAGATTCTACGCGTGCGGAGCTTGATTCTCGTGGCAAGGGCATTGCGGAGTAGTCGTCGCGTCGTATTGAGGTGAGTAATAGATGTGGGTGATGACCAGCGGGTTCGAAACCCCGGTATACCACTTTGTGACGCTGTATAGCGGCGAGACACGTACTCTCTTGTGAGTGCGGGGTCGATTGTGATTGGGGACTATGGCTTAGTCCGACTTGTTGATACTATATTATGATATTAGGCTATTCTTGAGCCGTCGAACCTCCTTCTCGGATGGTTGCATATTATATATTGTGATAATGGCCACTCTTGAGCCGAGGAACCCCCTTCTTGGGCGGTTGAGTATACTTGTGGGCCGTGAGCCAGTTATTGGATCCCGCGAGGATCGTTATCATTGTCTTATCATATTGACATGTTAGTTACTACCAGTCCGTAGCTATTTCTGTTATCATGCTATTTCCAATCTCTGGAACTTGGTATTACTGTTTTCCAACTGAAAAATGATAAAAAGGTTTTCAAAACTACTTTTGAGCCTCCGAGGCTGTATTTGCATATTAGCTGACTGGTAGTGGATCGGGCTGCGCGCCGCAGCAGTATATATGTTGGATCGGACTGCACGCCGCAGTGATATTGTGCTTGGGCTGTAGGAGCCCCTCCGGAGTCTGAACCCCCACAGTGAGTACGGGTACCCAAATTGGATCAGGCTACGCGCCGTAGCGGTCATATCATGCATTGCATTGCATTTAGCTACATCTGCTAGCTGTTATACTATTTTGCTGGTACTTGTTGATACAGGTACATTCGATATTGATTCTGTGACAGGGTATTTGATTACAGCTTTACATAGTGCTTTATTGCGGATTTCTTATCTGTGCTGTCTTACCCTTGTTTATTACCACTGAGTCTGGCAGTACTCATTTTACTCCCTGCACCTTGTGTGCAGATCTAGGTACCTCTCAGCAGTGATCCAGTAGCTGTGCGAGGCGACATTTGTGGATATTCGAGGTAGCTGCAGAGTCCGCAGGACCCGATATTCCTTCCTACTGTCTTTTGATTTTGTATTGACATTCCTTTCCGCACTTGGTATTCTTGTAAACCTTTATACACTCATGTTCAGTAGAGGCTCTTGACTCTTGACCCTTCGGTCTATGGGAGTTGATGTATTATGGGACTTGGTTCCCCGTTTTCGTTATATGTATCGCTATTGCTTCATGATTTGATATGCTTAAATGGGCTAAAGAGAGCTTCTAGCTCCGTTATTGTTATTGATTGGTCATGTTGGCTTAGCAATGTGTTGGGCGCCATCACGACCGGATTGGGGTCGTGACAGGAGCCAATGGCCATTCTGGACAGGCAAATCAGGAAGCTAAGGTCAAAGAACATCATTTTAGTAAAGGTCCAGTGGCAGGGTCAGCCGGCCGAAGAGGCAACTTGAGAGACCGAGCAGGATATGCGCAACCAGTACCCTCATCTCTTCACAACTCCAGGTATGTTTTCTATGCTCGTTCGAGGACGAACGAATCTTTTAAGTGTAGGAAGATGTAACGACCCGGCCGGCCGTTTTTGAAATTTACGCCCCGATCCCCAATTTAACTATTTCCCTAAGTTCATTGCTGCTATTGTAGTTTGCCGGGAAGTTCGATTCAGGAATTTGAAGCGTTTTGGGACACTTAGTCCCTCAATGAGAGCTTTATAGTTGAAAAATGGCCCATATTTGGAATAGTGTTAAGACGACCTCGAAACGGAAATCTGATGGTTCCATTAGCTCCGTTAGGAGATTTAGAGGTTGGGAGCGCGTTCAGAATGTATTTTGGAGGTCTGTAGCTCAATTAGGCTTGAAATACCGAAGTTGGAAATTTTTTGAAATCCGATCGATAGGTGAGATTTTGATCCGGTGGTCGGAATGGAATTACGACAATTTCTGTAGCTTCATTATGTGATTTTGGATATGTCCACAAATTTTCAGGTCATTCGGAGGTGTTTTGGTCGGGTTTTGGATTGAATGTTAGTTTTGGAAATTTAATAAGTTCTTAGGCTTGAATCCATGCATAATTGGTGATTTTGATGATATGTGATGTGATTTGAGGCCTCGAATAAGTCCGTGATGTGTTTTCTAACTTGTTAGTTCTTTTAGTTGAGGTCCCGGGGGCTCCGGTTGTATTTCGGGTAAGTACGGACATCCCGGAACATAGAAAATGGAAGGGGCAGTCATTAGGACGCGGACCGCGGTCCTTTTGGCGCGGCCGCGCTGGCTGGGCGCGGACCACGGTCATTTCTGTGCGGTACCGCGTAGGTGAAGGATTCGCAGGTCACTGGTCCTACTTCGGATGCACATATCTTTTTATCTACGAGGAATTTTGAGGTGATACAAAAATGAAAGTTGTAGCCCTTTGTGTCCAGTTTCCAGGAAGGTGACGAAGTCATAATTTGGACATCTGTAGTGAAAGTTATGGCCAAAATACTAAAGCCTATAACTGCAGAACAAAAGCTGCGCGGCCGCGGCCATTTTTGTGCGGCCGCACTTCCTGGGCGCGGACCGTGGTCATTTTTGTGCGGTCAGCACTGTCGGAAATCCTAGGGGTACTCCATAAATATGAGGTTTTGGGTTTTATTTGATATTTTACCCGTGGGAGCTCGGATTTTGACGAGTTTTCGAAGGTTTTTCAAGAAATTCATCGGGATAAGTGATTCTAACTCAGATTTGGCTAGATTACATGAATATATCATTGAATCCATCTTTAATTTGTGATTTGAGATGGAATTTGGGAAGAAAATTTTGGAATCTTTCAAAAAAGTAAAATAAAGATTTGAAGGACCAAATGGTGTCGGAATTGGGTAAATTTTATATGCTTAGACTCGTATTGAGACGAGGGTTCCGAATATGCAACTTTCGTAATTTTTCGAAAAGCGTACCAAAGGTCGGGTTTTGGCAACTTGTGGCTTTTGATGTATTTTGAATTGTTTTGATTGGGTAATGCCCAATTGGCCTATTTTGATGTGATTCTATTGATTGTTATCAGATAATACACCTGTGGAGGCCGACATTCGCGGCAAGAGAGTTGTCTCTTAGCGGTTTTGTACCGGAGTCGAGGTAAGTGGCTTGTCTAACCTCGTGTGGGGGAACCTTTACCCCTATGATATTATGTGATAGTTTAAATGCCTTGTACGCGAGGTGACGGGCGTGTACATGCGCTGGTTGTTGCAACTCACTTTACTTGAATTGTTCAATTCGTGATATTCCTGTTCTTAATTTATTAAATTGTGACATTTTCCTGGTATTCCTTAGGGAAGCATGATTAGGTAGGATTTATCTGTCTAATTGCCTAATTGTCCTACTTGAACTTCTTGATAATTGTTGGCACTAGTCCTCGGTGAAGTTGTAGTTAAGCATATTATGTTTTCCGTGAGCGTTTTCTTTATTTGTTGTGTTTGTGGACTCCGGGTTCAATTCCCGGAGATCCCAGGGCTGTGGGTTCGATTCTCAGAGACCTGGATTGCTATTGTTTGTGGACTGCGGGTTCTATTCCCGGAGATCCAAGGGCTGCAGGTTCGATTCTCGGATACCCGAAGTTTGTTGATATATTATTTGTAGGGACTGCGGGTTCGATTCCCGAGATCCTGAGTTATTTGTAAGACTGCGGGTTTGATTCCCGAGATCCTGAGTTATTTGTAGGGACTGCGGGTTCGATTCCCGAGATCCTGAGTTATTTGTAGGGACTGCGGGTTCGATTCCCGAGATCCTGAGTTATTTGTAGGGACTACGGGTTCGATTCCTGGAGATCCTGAGTTATTAATATATTATGGAGACATGGGCTGCGGGTTCGATTCCCGGAGACCCAGGGGTACTGTTAATGGGACTGCGGGTTCAATTCCCACAGGTCCTGGACTTGTTAATTGAGTGGCTACTTGTTGTTAGTTTAATTGTAGACGGTTGCAGTAATCACGTTATTGTTGTTATTTAAAGATTATTGTCATTTAAGCTGCTCATTATTGTTACTATCATTTTATTATTGATTTCGCTCAGTAGGGCCCCGGCCTTCATCGTCACTACTCCATCGAGGTTAGGCTTGGCACTTACTGAGTACCGCCGTGGTGTACTCATGCTACTCTTCTGCACACTTTTGTTGTGCAGATCCAGGTACATCGGGACATGCCCGTACTAGGTGGTTCAGCAGTACATTTGGAGACCTCGAGGTATGATCTGCTACGTCCGCGGATCCGGAGGCCCTCCTTCTATTCTGATAGTATTAGTAGATGTTTTCGTTCATTTCGTTGTTAGATACTCTTTACACATAGAGCCACGGTTGTATACTCTCTTTTAGTCTGTGTTGCCCGTGGGATTCTGGGTCTTGGTGGTGTTTTATACAGTGTGTTTGACGGGTGTATGTGCCAAGCGGCATAGATTACATTTCCTTTTTATATTATTTTTCCGCTATTTCTTATTAAATGCTCATAAATTTGTATATTCCGCAACGTGTTAGGCTTACCTAGTCGTGGGGACTGGGTACCGTCATGACATGTTCACGATTGGTGAACTAGGGTCGTGACAAGTACGAGGAAATTTGATATACCAAAAATTTAAGTTCATAATTAGTGCTAACTATTCAGTAGCAATAAATGATAAAAATATAGATAAATCACTCGTATTATACTGGAAAATGTCAGGAATAGAATTAACCCCAGGTAGTAAGATATTTACAGCAAGATGCAAAAACTTATATATATTAACAACTAAACATAAGATAATGGCAAGAAATAAAATAAACAAAATAAAGATAGAAAATCCTTTTGAAAGAATAGTTACAGTTATAGATAACAATGAATATAGTTACAATGAATTAGACATAGAAGAAGATTTAGACATAGTAAAAGAAAGATTAAGCACATCAAAAAGATTAAGTTTTGAAGTAGGACAAACATTATCAAATAAAACAAGCACATCAGATAAGGTAGGATATAAAATACCTAAACTTATAGAGCAATTAGTAGAAGAAATAAAACATCATCATTATTACATAACCGGAGTAATGAATGGAAGAGAATACTTAATACTATTAAATACAGGACAAGAAGAAAACTATATAACAAGAGAATTAATCACAGAAGATGAGATACTAACTAGTAAAAAATTATACCCCGAATTAACTAAAGGAATGATAACTAGTGAAGAAATAGTGGAAAAAGAAATAATTATAGGAGGAATAATTATGACAATAAGATTAAAAATATACCAAGGAGATAAAAATATTATATTAGGAATAAAATGGCAACAAAAAGTTAAACCATACAACTTAGATAATGAACAACTAATCATACATTATGAAAATAAGAAAGTAACAATAAAAAGAACTATATTATAAATATGAAAATACATATACTAGTAAAAATAATAGTGGAAGGATACTACAATAGATACTACACACCTATGATAGACACGTGATCAGAAGTAAATTTATGTAGATATAATTGCCTACGAGAAGAGAAATGGGAGAAACTTAGAACACCCTTACCAGTAACAGGATTTAACAACGAAGGAAGCATAATTACCCACAAATCAAAAAATATAAAAATACAAATATGGGATAAAATACTTACTATAGAAGAAATATACAATTTTGAATTACCCACAAGAGATATTTTACTAGGAATACCATTATTAGATAAACTATACCCACACGTAATAACTAAAACACATTGGTGGTTTACAACACCATGCAAACAAAAAACGGGAGCAAAAAGAGTTCTAAAAAAGAAAAGAAAAACAACTGATTGGATAAAAGGAAGTGAGAAAATAACACAAAAATTAGAAAATGAAAAAGATGATAATAATAAAATAGAATTAATTATTTTTTCAATAAATACAGTTAAAATAATCCAAGAACAACTAGAACCATTGTATAGTGAAAACCCCTTACAAGGATGGAAAAAAACATAAAACAAAGGTAAAAATAGAGCTAATTGATGAAAATAGTATAATAACACAAAAACCTTTAAAATACAATTTTAAAGATTTAAATGAATTTAAAATACACATTGATGAATTACTAGAACAAGGTTATATACAAGAAAGCAATAGCAAACATACAAGTCCAGCATTCATAGTAAATAAACATAGTGAACAAAAAAGAGGAAAAAGTAGAATGGTTATTGATTATAGAAATCTAAATACAAAAACTAAGACATATAATTACCCAATACCAAACAACAACAACAACAACAACAACAACAACAACAACAACAACCCAGTATAATCCCACGTAGTGGGGTCCAGGAGGGTAGTGTATACGCAGATTTTACTACTACTCTGGGATAGAGAGGCTATTTCCAAATAGACCCCGGCATCCTTCCCTCCAAGAACTTCCCACCTTGCTCCTGGAGACTCACTCACGACCTCATAAATAAATGCAAAAACCAAAACATATAACTACCCAATACCAAACAAAATACTAAAAATAAGACAAATCCAAGGATATAACTATTTTAGTAAATTTGATTGTAAATCGGGATTTTACCACTTAAAGTTAGAAGAAGAATCCAAAAAACTTACAGCATTTACAGTACCTCAAGGATTTTATGAATGGAACGTATTACCATTTGGATATAAAAATGCACCAGGTAGATATCAACATTTTATGGATAACTATTTCAAACAACTAGAAAATTGCATAATTATACATTGATGATATATTATTATATTCAAAAACACAAGATGAGCACATAAAATTATTAGAAAAATTTATACATATTATAGAAATATCGGGAATAAGCCTAAGTAGAAAAAAGGCAGAAATAATGAAAAATCAAATAGAATTTCTAGGAATAGAAATAGATAAAAGTGGAATTAAAATGCAACCTCATATAGTACAAAAGATAATAAATTCAAATGAACAATTAGATACAAAAAAGAAACTACAATCATCTTTAGGATTAGTAAACCAAGTAAGAGAATACATACCAAAATTAGCAGAAACTTTAAAACCATTGCAGGAAAATCTAAAAAAGGATATAGAGTATCACTTTAGTGAAGAAGATAAATGTCATGACCCCAAATCCGATCGTGATGGCGCCCAGCACATTGCCAGGCCAGCCTGACCAATCAATAACAACGACGGAGCTAGAAGTTCGCTTTATCCCATTTAAGCATATCAAAATATGAAACCACAGTGATACATATATCGAGAACGGGGAATCAAGTCCCAAAATATACCAACTCCCATAGCCATAGTGTCAAGAGTCATGAGCCTCTAATGAACATAAGTGTATAATGGTTTACAGGATACCAAGTGCGGAAGAAATATCAATACAGAATTAAAAGACAGTAAGAAGGAATATCGGGTCCTGTGAACTCTGCAGCTACCTCGAATATCCTACAGATGTCGCCTCGCACAGCTACTGGATCACTGCTGAGAGGTACCTGGATCTGCACACAAGGTGCAGGGAGTAAAATGAGTACTGCCAGACTCGGTGGTAATAAACAAGGGTAAGACAGCGCAGATAAGAAATCCGCAATAAAGCACTATGTAAAGCTGTAATCAAATACCCTGTCACAGAATCAATATCAACTGTACCTGTACCAACAAGTACCAGCAAAACAGTATAACAGCTAGCGGATGTAGCTAAATGCAATGCAACGCATGATATGACCGCTACGGCGCGTAGCCCGATCCAATTTGGGTACCCGTGCTCACTGTGGGGGTTCAGACTCCGGAGGGGCTCCTACAGCCCAAGCACAATATTACCGCGGCGTGTAGTCCGATCCAACATATATACCGCTGCGACGCTCAGCCCGATCCACTACCAGTCAGCTAATATGCAAATACAGCCTCGCAGGCTCGAAGTAGTTTTGAAAACATCTTTTATCGTTTTTTAGTTGGAAAACAGTAATATCAAGTTCCAGAGATTGGAAATAGCATGATAACAGAAATAGCTACGGATTGGTAGTAACTAACATGTCAATATCATAAGACAATGATAACGATCCTCGCGGGATCCAATAACTGGCTCACGGCCCACAAGTATACTCAACCACCCAAGAAAGGGGTTCCACGGCTCAAGAGTGGCCAATATCACAATATATAGTGTGCAACCATCCGAGAAGGAGGTTCGACGGCTCAAGAATAGCCTATATCATAACACAGTATCAACAGGTCGGACTAAGCCATAGTCCCCAATCACAATCGACCCCGCACTCACAAGAGAGTACGTGTCTCGCCGCTATACAGCGTCACAAAGTGGTATACCGGGGTTTCGAACCCGTCGGTCATCACCCACATCTATTACTCACCTCAATACAGCGCGACGACTACTCTGCAATGCCCTTGCCGCGAGAATCAAGCTCCGCATGCGTAGAATCTGATCGAATACAGTAGAAATACAAAAAATTAGGCCAATGGGACGGCACCCAATCAATACAATTCGATTTACACCAAAAAATGGCAAAGTTGCCAAAACCCGACTTTTGGTACGCTTCTCGAAAAATCACGAAAGTCACATATTCGGAACCCTCATCTCGATACGAGTCTAAGCATATAAGATTTACCAAATTCGGACTCCATTTGCCCATTGAAAACCTTAATTTTCTAAAGTTCAAGCCTAGGGCTAAATCCTCCATAAATTACCCCAAATTCCTCCATTTTCATGATATAATTGCATAATATTATCAATACTAATCATAGTTTAAGTCCATAGTTCATTACCTGATGATTTCCCTTGAGTTTCTCTTCAAAATCGCCCAAATTTCCTCTAAAGCCGAGACCAAATGTGTGAAATGTTTCTGAAATTTTCTAACTTCTGATACACTTAAACTCACTGCGATTTTTGCTTCTGCGAACCATTTTCCGCCCCTGCGGAACCGCTTCTGCGACCAATTGGTCGCTCATGCGAACCTAGGCCTATTTGGCCAATTCCGCTCCTGCGATCCACGGACCGCTCCTATGGGTCCGCTCCTGCGGATTTTCATCCTCCCCTGCGGTGCTTTCCGCCTCTGCGATCAAGAGTCCTCTCCTGCGGACTCGCCTATGCGGTCAACAATCCGCTTCTGCGGACTTTCCCCTTACGCATCAAGTCCGCTTCTACGGTCACCCACTCGCACCAGCGATGCCTCCTCAGTGGACATTGTGCCGCTTCTACGAAGCCAAGCACTTCCGCGCCCCATTGTCCGCTCCTGCGGACTCGCTCCTGCGCTCCTATTTCCGCAGGAGCGAAAACAACAGAACCAAAACACAAATCTGCAATTTTCCATATTTTCCTCCCGTTTATCCATCCGAAAACACCCCGAGGCCCCCGGGACCTCATCCAAACATGCCAACACACCTAATACCTTATTCGAACTTGTTCCCATCTTCAAAACACGTCTAACAATATCGAAGTCCATAATTCACATCGAATTCAGGCCTAAATTCCTTAAAACTTTCCGAATTACACATTCAATCAAAAACCCGACCAAACGACGTCCGAATGACCTGAAATTTTGCGAACATATCCAAAATCACATAACGAAGCTATAGTAATTGTCGGAATTCCATTCCGACCCCCGGATAAAAATCTCACCTACCGATCGAATTTCGCCAAAATTCAACCTTAGCCAATTCAAGCCTATTTCTACACCGGACCTCCAAATTCAGTTACGATCACTCCCCTAAGTCACAAATCACCTCTCGGAACTACCCGAATCATCAGAATCCGTTTCCGAGCCCTCTAACTAAATAGTCAACTCCAGGTTGACATTTCATATTCCAGTTTCCTTCAAAAAGGCTATTTGCCTCATTTTCAATCCAAATCACTCCTAACTCACCCGATATAGACTCTAACACTGATAGAAAAATATAAAACACATAAATTCAAGTTAACGGGGTGGTAATTCCCATGACAACGGGCCGGGTCGTCACATTCTCCCCCTCTTAAGCAAATGCTCATCCTCGAGCGTACAAGAGTGGTACTAGAAGCAACTCAATAGATGAATGACCTTACCAAGCATATATTCGGGCGATCACACGTCACCCTATCTCTCGTAAGTCTAAAAACACCATATAGCTGAAATCTCACAGACCATCTGAACCATAAATCACATTGCACTTTCCGAAATCATATACCAATTGCTAATCCCATGCCTATACTCAGGATACACTAGAATCCACCGCAATAACCCACACTCACCACTCCGGGTGAGATCATATGATGTATCAAACAACCCAATCACTCGAGACAATAGTCTCTAATGACAATAATTTCTCACGATAACCAAATACCAACTGAAAAAAAACCTTTTTCATTAGATAGAGTCTTGTTCCAACACCTTCATATAATGCCCACGGTAACCGAACACGCGATATATCGAACCCATCTCTCAGGTCAACCATTCATGAATCCATTTCACTTTTAACTGATACCACAACAGATTTCGGACCCAAATCTCAGTATTACCTTTCTAACCCACTGAAATCACATATGCGCGCTCTCCATAATGACTCAAATGATCATTTCGATTATAACACACGCACTGGTGATTTGTTACCTCAACGCCGGCCTAAGCCACGACGAGCACAACACAGACTCCAATAGAGACATACGAACATACTCAAATCATGACAACTGTCTTCAACAAGAGAGCTGTAATACAATTCCTTTGTGCCATCATAACATAGAACTGAGATCGCGTCTCGCATTATAGAAATAGAGTACATGACTCCTTCTCGAAATGTCATAACATCACGTGGCCTTGTCACGATTCATGATTCTATCCAAACACTATTACTCATGAAGCACCTCAATTTACCAAGCTCAAAACGATCAGCCACGCACATATTTCGGTCTGAATCCAAGCAATCAACTTCACCCACGGTGAAACAATTAACGTATGCTATCAAATCCTGAAAGAACACAACCGATGTGCCATTCGCCAAGCGATACTCAATACAGACTCTTCCTCAAAAGCCAGGAGGTATTGTATACCAGGTAACATATAACTAACTTTATTTTCACATTACACTGTTGCGGCGTGCAACCCGCTCCAATGACATACCCGTGGCGGCGTGTCACCCAATCCACATAACCAGTGGCGGCATGCCACCCGATCCACGCATAAATCTCGCAAAAGGAAATGCACACCGAGTCAAATTGCTCATTACAATAAACATATATAGCCTCAAGCTCGTCCACAAGAAACGCATCCGACAAAGTTCCTCAATACCGTAACTAAATCAATGGTAGATACCTCTATACTGACATCCCCCACGAAGGCCCAACTGACAAAGCAATACCTACCAGCTATCCGCTAGCCCTGGGGTACAACTATCCCGCTGGAGCATACTCTGATGCACTCTGCTACGCAATTTGTGCCATACCATCATAGTCCATATCACATTAGTCTAGATAACCTGGCTCAATGATGACCAGTCAGCAATAAAGTATCATAATTCAAATTCGTCATATCAAGTTGAGAGAGAAAGCCACTAGAGCCTCCAATTTTTAATAATCACAAAACGGTGTCGATACACATGATATGCAACCACTGCATAGGCGGACTAACGAGAGCTTCAAGTCACCAACATATATATAACACATGAATCACAATGCCTGATCCCGTACTCCACTGTACAGATACATAACGCACATCAAGCGTCCATTCATACCACGAAAGCCATTCAAAAATTTCACTATGCCATCAACGACTCAATTATTATAGTCGATCCAACAAGAGAATACCACCATACCACTGGATATTATCAGTTTACATTACCTTGTCCTTTTGGACCATATACCCTACCAAATTACTAGAATAGCAGTACCATTTTCTTTAATCTCCCCATATATTATGAACTGATCACAAAACCTTGAATATGCCATTATCAACTTTCCATAACACATCGCATATACCATACCACACAAAGATAACATGGAAATTCATATTCCTTTCCTACGCCGCAAACATCGGCGCACTCAACTAGTCAAGGGCTTTCATGATCCCATATAGAGAAAACTCATTACACATTCCAAGCCTTGCATACCAACAGGAAAAATACACTCATTTTCAAACCACAGTAAAACACATCATAAACTCTTTCTCCCAAATACCTTGCATAAGTTAAACTGCCAGGACTGAGTCCTTATACCCATATCAAGTTACACAACTGCCAGCGCTCAAGAGCTTTGTTGCACAATATCTGCAAGACTCATTACTTCAAACACATACCAGGAATTAGTCGTATTCCTTATCATACCGCTTCGGTTTATTAACAAGTTGCTCCATTTACTCAATTTCTTTTCTGAACCATCTTTAACTTAGTATTAGCCTTTATTGTAGCACTACCATAACTCAACTCATGTTACCACACGAGACTCGTACATAAGACCACACGGTCTAAAACCCATAGGCCACTCTCAATGTTTCCCAGGGAGTACCACATTCTACAATACTTGTTTTGAAGAACTTCATGCGATTTTTGAATTAGTATCATTACCTTCCAATACGGATACATAGAATCCCATCATTCACATAACATAGAACAAGTCTTGATCCCTTCTAACGAAAACACCGTCCTTAGCCACATACATAATCTTAAGGCATCCGTTACAAGGAAAATCGGGAACACCACAGGACTATTCTCGGGCGTCATTTACCCTTATTCAGCTGTAATTCAACTGTCTTATTGAACAGAACCACTCGTGCCTTGCTAGAGCTCTGACACCGCAAAACATGATTACATACAGATACAATTAGCTATCTTTCTTTTCTATACACCGAACATTCTTTACCAACATAAGTTCACAACATCCTAGTATTTCTTCACATCTACGAAGCACCATAACCCTTATCAAAATTTCCCAACATACCTAGAGACAGAGCCAACACAACACACAACAGTGCAATCACTTAATCAATAACAACCTCCCCAACTTGGCTCGGAGCCATACATCAAAGCACTTTTAGCCACTCATAGCATTCTTACTCAAATAATGCCACAATGTTATAGTTAGATTAAACTCAAGTCACTTGCAAGCTACGGCGGAGATTCAAATCATCAGAAATATTGACTATTTTGCAATTCTTGTATTCATTCACACACAACAGTTAAGCCCATTCTTTAGATGACAAAATCTTTTCTAAGTCCCAAATTTTTCCAAATATATTGATAGAGTTTCTTTTGTAATTTGGCGTATCCACCTGCCAGAGAATCACCAAAACCATCCTAGCAATACATTCACAACTCAACAAAACATATTATCACAATGATACCTGAACATGTACTGCACCTGCTCGAAGCATAACATATATCAAATACCCTTCAATTACACATCAGAATTAACCCACCTACTTCTTCTCAATTTAGCATTTCATCACAATACCTTTCACCCGGATACACATAGCATACTCACTTTAGTCTTTCTAAGTTTAAACTCGTTCCACTACACATAAGGAACTTTACCTTTCCACTAAGAGGCAATGAACATATTTCTCACGCCCATAACTAGGACTACATATCAAATCACAACAAGAACTGAATACCTTACAGCTCTCCCATTATCAAACTGCCATATGCACAATAAATATCAATACCGATCGTATGAACTTCATAATACCGGCTCGCGAAATTAGTACCTTGGTGCTCAAGCCATAGACAAAGATCTGGCCTCAAGTCCTCCCGACTGGCCCAACATGAATTCACAGAGATTATATCTCGCCCCTCGTTCGGGGAAATCACAAGCCATAAGGCAATTATGTTACTGAGCGCTCGATGCGTACACAGACGTGCGGAAGGAATTTCAAAATTATATCTCAAGCTGAATCAAGTGCGCACGATAAGAATTCCAAGAAATGTGAAGTGTTTCCTAAAGGTTCGCAACCTCCCGAGGATAAGTACAGGCGTCCCCGTACTGATCCACAAGACTCTACTAACCGGCTCAAGACTCATGAGGCCTAGTAAACCTAGGCTCTGATACCAACATGTCACGACCCCAAATCCGGTCGTGATAGCGCCCAGCACATTGCCAGGCCTGCCTGACCAATCAATAACAACGAAGGAGTTAGAAGTTCGCTTTATCCTATTTAAGCATATCAAAATATGAAACCACAGTGATACATATATCGAAAACGGGGAATCAAGTCCCAAAATATACCAACTCCCATAGACCGTAGGGTCAAGAGTCATGAGCCTCTAATGAACATAAGTGTATAATGGTTTACAGGATACCAAGTGCGGAAGAAATATCAATAAAGAATCAAAAGATAGTAAGAAGGAATATCGGGTCTTGCGAACTCTGCAGCTACCTCGAATATCCTACATATGTCGCCTCGCACAGCTACTGGATCACTGCTGAGAGGTACCTGGATCTGCACACAAGGTGCAGGGAGTAAAATGAGTACTGCCAGACTCAGTGGTAATAAACAGGGGTAAGATAGCGTAGATAAGAAATCCGCAATAAAGCACTATGTAAAGCTGTAATAAAATACCCTGTCACAATCAATATCAACTGTACACGTACCAACAAGTACCAGCAAAACAGTATATCAGCTAGCAGATGTAGCTAAATGCAATGCAATGCATGATATGACCGCTACAGCGCGTAGCCCGATCCAATTTGGGTACCCGTGCTCACTGTGGGGGTTCAGACTCCGGAGGGGCTCCTACAGCCCAAGCACAGTATTACTGCGGCGTGCAGTCCGATCCAACATATATACCGCTGCGGCACGCAACCCGATCCACTACCAGTCAACTAATATGCAAATACAGCCTCGCAGGCTCAAAAGTAGTTTTGAAAACCCTTTTATCATTTTTCGGTTGGAAAACAGTAATATCAAGTTCCAGAGATTGGAAAAAGCATGATAACAAAAATAGCTACGGACTTGGTAGTAACTAACATGTCAATATGATAAGACAATGATAACGATCCTCGCGGGATCCAATAACCGGCTCACGGCCCACAAGTATACTCAACCGCCCAAGAAGGGGGTTCCTCGGCTCAAGAGTGGCCAATATCACAATATATAGTATAAAACCATCCGAGAAGGAGGTTCGACAGCTCAAGAATAGCCAATATCATAATATAGTATCGACAGGTCGGACTAAGACATAGTCCCGAAATCACAATCGACCCCGCACTCACAGGAGAGTGCGTGTCTCGCCGCTATACAGTGTCACAAAGTGTTATAACGGGGTTTCGAACCCGCTGGTCATCACCCACATCTATTACTCACCTCAATACGAATCGACGACTAGTCCGCGATGCCCTTGCCATGAGAATCAAGCTCCGCACGCGTAGAATCTGATCAAATACAGTAGAAATACAACAAATTAGGCCAATGGGACGACACCCAATCAATACAATTCGATTTACACCAAAAATGGCAAAGTTGCCAAAACTCGACATTTGTTACGCTTCTCGAAAAATCACGAAAGTCACATATTCGGAACCCTCATCTAGATACGAGTCTAAGCATATAAGATTTACCAAATTCGGACTCCATTTGTCACGCCCCAAATCGAGGAACATGACCGGCGCCTGACCGGGTTGCCCCAGTCAAGCGGACCTGGGTGCCTTTCATTCCCACGCGTTACCCCTGTGTTGATTGTTTCTCATTAACCAAATATCTTACTAACCATGAATGATTTCACATTAAACAAATAAAACCATACGAGTGATTCATTAACAAGTTTGTAATTTTTACAACGCCCGACATAACATAATATATATATAATACTGGAGTCCCACAGCTTACATGTCTACAGAGCCTCTAGGATACAAAAGGGAAATACAATACTTGCCGGTAACAAGGCTCCGGCTATACCTTACAAAACCAAAATGAAATCTAAACCGAGTGGCATGAACCACACAAGGCCCCGAGGAAGAAAGTGGCTCACCAAAAACGGGCAGTGGAGGATGAAAGATACTACTGCCGATGAGCTGAAGTGCCTGCTACTGATCCACCTACAATCATGACACGAATGTAGCGCCCCGGCAAAAGGGACGTCAGTACACTTGAATTGTACTGGTATGTATGGACAAACTTTGTCCCAAGTAAACTCAAGCCATTAAATTACATCAACAATTAATTAAGCCACCCAACCATGTTTCCACATTTTCCTTATTTCAAATAATTCTCAACACAAAGCACTTTCTACAATCAACCAATTTAACAATAACCAATCAATCACGTAAAGCACAAGTAGTCAAACAAAGGGGCAATCAGCGCCCCACAGGTTGCAAACTCTCCTGCTGTCTCCTTTCACAATTTCACATTATTGATTTATGTATCAATTTTCAATAGCGATTTCGATCGCTTTCCATCCTTATTGCCCCCGACCACCCTTATTACCTCGGCCACCCTTATCACCCCAACCCACACCTTATTTCACCACGTTGCGGCGCGCAACACGACCCCGCCTTACAGTTGAAAACACAACAATTTCAAACAGCAGATAATGTACTACACTCAATTTCAACAAGTTCAAATAAGCAACTTACACATTGGTTCATGTTCTCAATTTCTTCTCAATTCAATATCACAACCATGTTACAAGTATTCCAAAAATCGAAAATGCCCACATAATCATGTTCAACAATTCACCACAATTAAGGTGTTTCAAATTCCTTCCACAATAAGCCAAATATGCCATCACAATGGTTGTTCCCAATTCTTTACCAACCTCGATTACCTTTTTATCTTTCAATTCATATTTCATACCACACATAGTTCAACATCAATCAAATGCTCAACAAGGAAATCAAAGGATTACGTAAAATTTCTCAATTTGACACATGCCAAAACAATTCGCACACATTTGGGCGATTTTACAAGAATCAAAATTAGCCATACATACCTGGTGATGATGTTTTTCCTCCTACTTTATGCTTACCCAAGATATCCTACTCTTGCCAACCTTGTTCTTGAAGACTTTACTTCTACTCACTTCTTTTTACTAGAAATCAAGTTTAATAATCATGCATGAGTGTAAAAATTCTATTTTCAAAAGCTATTATATGCAAACCTCTCCTTACCCAATTAAAACTGAAAATCAAAGAAAATAGTTAGGGTTTTTACCTTGAAAATATTGGGGAAGTTGAATCCTTGCCCTAGAATCCCTTGGAATTAAGTAGTTGGAACAATCTTTGAAGATGAAAGATTTCTCTCTCTAAAAACTCTCTCTTCTCTCTCTAATTTTTGGTAAGATAATATGATAAAATGAAGAAGAAGTGTGTTATATTAAAGAAGAGATCGGGTCAAAATGTTACAAAAATCTGGGCCGGGGTCAAATATGCGGTCACTATGCGACCGCAGAATCCACATGCGGTCCGCATAGTGACCGCAGAATGGCTCAAAAAATTACGCAGGTTCTGTTAAGACATGCGGTCACTATGCGGACCGCATGTTGATTCTGCGGTCGCAAAAGTGCACCGCAGATTGACATGCAATCGCATATCGACCGCACTTTTGGCACGATTTTGGGCAACTCTCTGGAACGATTTGCGGTCAGAATGCGGTCCGCATGTCAGGTTTGCGGTCGCATTCTTGACCGCATATTTGACACTTTTCTGGAAAACTTTATTCTCTACATTTTTGACACTTAAATCACTACCAAGGGTCCGAACCGCGGCGAGCTTGCTCGCCGCGAAGAATTCTACGCATTCCTAACACATTATTCGGACCATGACACCACAGAGCTACTAGGTTTTATGCACAAAAATTTTACGGGGCCTTACATCCTCCCCCCCTTAAGATCATTCGTCCTCGAATGAGGATCCTGAATAAATGAGTTGGTTTTGAAAGACATGATATGCAACCATCAAAATTTTGACTAACTCTTATATTTTAGAAAAATTTCGCCGGAGTTTCCTTTGTATTATGGACATATCCACCTGTCAGAGGGCCCCCGAAACACATTACCAAACAACAATATACAAGTACAACAACTTTCACAACTAGTATACACTTTCTTACCTCAATGAATGCACATATTCTATCACATTGTTACAATTGCACACAAACTAATCACTTCAATGAGTTCTTACCTTATTTAACCATTTTAACACCATGTACACTTAACAAACCATTACCAATCTAAACTTACTATTAGTTGTTTATTTAACACTCGAATCTTTCTAAGGCTTCCATTTATCAAGAAAGGCTCAAATGAACCAATGTGACAACACATTAAATTCATTACAAAATGAAGGAGACTTTACTAACACTAAGAGAGAAACGACTTGGACAAAATGACAATTACTAGGAGTAGAAGGGTCACCTAATTTCTTCTAGGCTTGATCAAACAAATGGGGGTACTTTTCCTTCATCTCTTTTTTCGCTTCCCATGTGGCCTCCTCAACTTGTTGACTTCGCCACAATACTTTAACAGAGGCAACTTCCTTATTTCTCAACTTACTGACTTGCCTATCAAGAATGGCAACTGGAACTTCTTCATATGACAAATCTTCATTAACCTCTATAGCTTCGACTGGCATGATGGTGGATGGATCTCCAATCACTTTCTTCAACATGGACACATGGAATACCGGATGCACTGATGACATCTCATGAGGCAACTCTAGCCTATAAGCAACTTGACCAATCCTTTGAACGATCCGATATGGCCCGACATACCTAGGACTCAATTTCCCTTTCTTTCCGAATCGCATGACTCCCTTCATAGGAGATACCCTCAAGAACACCCAATCATCGACTTGAAACTCCAAATCCCTTCGACGAACGTCCGCATAGGACTTTTGACGACTCTGTGCTGTCATTCTCTCCTGAATAACCTTGACCTTTTCCATAGCTTCGTACACCATATCTGGCCCTAACAATTCCGCTTCACCTACCTCAAACCACCCGATTGGCGATCTACATCTTCTCCCGTACAATGCCTCAAACGGGGCCATTTGAATGCTAGCATGATAGCCGTTATTGTAAGCAAATTCTATCAGTGGCAAGTGTTCATCCCAATTACCTTTAAAATCTAAGACACAAGCCCGCAACATATCTTCAAGCGTCTGAATGGTCCGCTCGGCCTGTCCGTCGGTCTGTGGATGGAAAGCTGTGCTGAGATTCACCTGAGTTCCCAAACCTTGCTGAAACTTCTTCCAAAAGTTAGCGGTGAACTGAGCCCCGCGATCCGAGATGATAGAAAGTGGAGTGCCATGAAGCCTTACTATCTCTTTGATGTACAATCTTGCATATTGCTCCGCAATATCAGTGGACTTGACAGGCAGGAAGTGAGCTGATTTGGTGAGTCGATCTACTATCACCCATACTGAATCGAACTTACGCTGAGTGCGAGGTAACCCCACCACGAAATCCATATTGATCATCTCCCATTTCCACCTTGGTATTTCTATAAGCTGAGTTAATCCACCGGGCCGTTGATGCTCGGCCTTCACTTGTTGACAGTTCGGACATTTAGCTACAAAGCCTGCCACATCCCTTTTTATACCGTTCCACCAATAAATCTCCTTGAGATCGTGATACATTTTCGTTGTACCAGGGTGCACAGAATACCTGGAAGTATGAGCCTCTGCCATCACTCTTTCCCGAAGCTCGTCCACATCCGGAACACATAGCCTATCTTGACACCGCAATACACCATCTTCGCTGCTGAGTACAAATGCTGAGGTCTTGTCATTCATGACTGCTTCCTTCACCCGAACCAATGCTGGATCCATGAACTGTTTTTCCTTGATTTCCGCGACCAATGATGATTCTGCTCCATTATGCACCAAGATATCCCCCTCGTCCGACGCCGAAATACGAACCCCCAAGCTGGCTAATTGGTAGACCTCTCGAGCCAGGGGTCTCTGATCCACACCCAAATGAGCCAAACTACCCATGGATTTCCGACTAAGAGCGTCAGCTACCACATTTGCCTTCCCTGGATGGTACAATATGTCCACATCATAGTCCTTGAGTAGTTCTAACCACCGCCGCTGTCTCAGATTCAGCTCTTTCTGCTTGAACAAATACTGGAGGCTCTTGTGGTCCGAAAACACATCTACATGAACCCCATAAAGATAGTGTCGCCATATTTTCAAGGCAAACACAACAACTGCAAGTTCCAAATCATGCGTCGGATAATTCTTCTCATGATTCTTGAGTTGCCTGGAAGCATAAGCTATAACCCTTCCGTGCTGCATCAATACACATCCCAAACCGACTCTGGAGGCATCACAATAGACTACAAATCCCTCTGTGCCTTCTGGCAAGGCCAATACCGGTGCCGAGGTCAATCTTGACTTCAGTTCTTGGAAACTTTTCTCACATGCTTCGGACCACTGGAACTTAACTGCTTTCTGCGTCAATTTAGTCAATGGGGAGGCGAGGGTTGAGAATCCCTCTACAAACCTCCGATAGTACCCTGCCAGACCCAAAAAGCTGCGAATCTCTGTCGGGGTCGTGGGTCTAGGCCAATCTTTCACTGCCGCAATCTTCTGAGGATCCACCATAATTCCCTCACTGGAAATAACATGCCCTAGAAAAGCTACGAACTCCAACCAAAACTCACATTTTGAGAACTTGGCATACAATTGATGCCGAAGAAGGGTCTGCAATGCTGCTCTGAGGTGAACGGCATGATCTTCCCCGCTCCGAGAGTAGATGAGAATATCGTCAATGAATACAATCACAAAGGAATCTAGGAATGGCTTGAAAACCCGATTCATAAGGTCCATGAAAGCTGCTGGGGCATTGGTTAGCCCAAAAGACATGACCAAAAACTCGAAGTGTCCATAACGGGTTCTGAAGGCGGCCTTAGGAATATTCTGCTCCCTGATCTTCAACTGGTGGTACCCGGACCTCAAATCAATTTTTGAGAAGAACTTTGCTCCCTGCAATTGGTCAAACAGATCATCCACTCGAGGCAAAGGATATTTATTCTTGATGGTGACTTTGTTGAGCCGCCGATAATCAATACACATTCGAAGTGACCCATCCTTCTTTCTGACAAAGAGAACCGGAGCACCCCATGGCGACACACTCGGCCGTATGAACCCTTTCTCTAATAAATCCCTCAACTGCTCCTTTAACTCCCTTAACTCTGCTGGCGCCATTCTGTAAGGTGGAATGGATATTGGCTGAGTATCCGGCAATACATCAATTCCGAAATCAATCTCCCTATCCGGCGGGATGCCTGGAAGCTCATCTGGAAACACTTCAGGAAATTCATTCACAATTGGCACGGACTCGAGGGTAGGCACATCTGAGGTGGTGTCCGTTACCCGAACCAGGTGATAGATACACCCCTTCTTAATCATCTTCGAAGCCTTAAGGTAGGAAATAAACCTACCCCTTGGCACTACACCATTTCCTTTCCATTCAATGACTGGCTCGTTAGGGAACTCGAGCCTCATAACTCTCGTTCGACAGTCAAGTTTGGCAAAGCACGAATAGAGCCAATCCATCCCCATAATTACATCAAAATCTACCATCCCAAGCTCAATAAGATCGGCTGTGGTATCACGACCACCCACCGTAACAACACAATTCCTATAGACTCGTGAGGCTGTAATAGAATCACCGATTGGAGTCGACACAGAGAACGGCTCATGAAGCCGTTCGGGTACTATCCCAAAACTTGAAGCAATGAATGGAGTAACATAAGACAAGGAGGACCCTGGATCAATAAGGGCATAGCAATCAATAGCCTGAACAGACATGATACCTGTAACAACATCTGGAGAAGCCTCGGCATTTTGGCCACCACTCAATGCATAGAATCGGCTAGGTCCACCCCTACCCCGAGCTCCACCCCTAGCCGCACCACGCCCTGCTGCTGCTGGAGTACGCGCCGATGATGTAGCAGCCGAAGAACCGGATGACCGAGCAGCTCCCCTACCTATACCCTCTGACGGGGTGCACGGCAGTCCCGCCGAACGTGACCTCTCACCCCGCACCCGAAGCACACCGGAAGGTCAAGGTAGCAAGTTTCTCGTATGAAATCTCCCACACTCGGGGCACGTAGGTCTCCCCCGCCGCCGGGATCTCACCCCGGATGACCCGCACCGACGAGACCTCCCGCCGTCCGAACCAGTGTCTCGAGTAACCGCCTCGCCGACGATCGTGTACGGATGGCGGTGCACTCGCGGAGGACCGAGCATATGACCGGGATGGCCCCGATGACCCCTTCCCCGGAAGTGATCTCCCCGAACGACCCATTGACCGGCCCCCGTCGCTACTTTCTCTTCGCACGAACCTTCACCTCCCGGCCTCTCGTGGCCTCGAGCAAACCCCACGATCCTCCCATAGTTCATGTCCGAGTGCAAAGCCGCCGTGGAGGCCTCATTCACTACCAAAGCGGCTAAGGCCCCGAACAAACCGTCGAACCCGGCATCCATGGTCGACATTAAATGAGTGAGCATACTTGGACAACCTTACGAACTCCATGCGATACTCCCAAACACTCATACTGCCCTGTTTGAGAACCTCGAACTCAGTGGCACGGGCCGCCATTGCCTCAACAGGTAAGAAGTGGTCCATAAATGCATCCACGAACTCATCCCATCCGGCCGGAAGGGCTCCCTTCCTCACCGGAATCCTCCCACATTTCGAACCATGAACGTGCCGCTCCCTTCACCCGTAAGAGGCCAACTCTACCCCCTCTATATCCGTAGCCTTCATCACTCCGAGGGTCTTGTATATCTCATCAAGGAATTCCCGTGGATCAGCCTCCGGATCGGTACCGAAAATTCCGGAGGGGCCAATCGCAAGAATCGATGGACTCTCTGGAGCCAAAGGAATCTCCCCGTCCGCCGGAGGATGCAGGGGCATCATGGGATCTCCGGGCCTGGGGCGGCCACTAACCGTGTTAACATATGGATGGCTCCCCTAAGTTCTTCATTAGAGATACCAGTGCCCGAAGCGGGAACTGTATCTGAGTCAGGAACACCGGCAGGAGGAACGGTGGCATCCTCTGCCGCAGCTGGAATAGGGACACTTGGGTTTTGAACAGATGGGCCAGGCAAATTCGGGACCGGTGGGTCATTCTCTCCCACTGCATCGGGTACATGATTAACAGCCGCACTTGGGTCGGCATTGGCCCCAAGGCCGAGTCTAGCCTTCTTCTTAGGTGCCATATTCTGAAAATTTGGGAACAAGGCACGAATTAGACACAGATATTTCCACATTGCACTTTACCGCACGATATAGATTAACAAAGAAGTAGGTAAATTCCTAAATGCCCGTGTAGCCCCCTACTTATATGATGTGGTCGACAACACACCTATAAGAGGGGCACTACTAGACACGGCTCCGAGACATCCTAGGACACTTTAAAACCTTAAGCTCTGATACCAAGTTTGTCACGCCCCAAATCGAGGAACATGACCGGCGCCTGACCGGGTTGCCCCAGTCAAGCGGACCTGGGTGCCTTTCATTCCCACGCGTTACCCCTCGTGTTGATTGTTTCTCATTAACCAAATATCTTACTAACCATGAATGATTTCACATTAAACAAATAAAACCATACGAGTGATTCATTAACAAGTTTGTAATTTTTACAACGCCCGACATAACATAATATATATATAATACTGGAGTCCCACAGTTTACATGTCTACAGAGCCTCTAGGATACAAAAGGGAAGTACAGTACTTGCCGGTAACAAGGCTCCGGCTATACCTTACAAAAACCAAAATGAAATCTAAACCAAAGTGGCATGAACCACACAAGGCCCCGATGAAGAAAGGGGCTCACCAAAAACGGGCAGTGGAGGATGAAAGATACTACTGCCGATGAGTTGAAGTGCCTGCTACTGATCCACCTACAATCATGACACGAATGTAGCGCCCCCGGCAAAAGGGACGTCAGTACACTTGAATTGTACCGGTATGTATGGACAAACTTTGTCCCAAGTAAACTCAAGCCATTAAATTACATCAACAATTAATTAAGCCAGCCAACCATGTTTCCACATTTTCCTCATTTCAAATAATTCTCACACAAAGCACTTTCTACAATCAACCAATTTAACAATAACCAATCAATCACGTAAAGCACAAGTAGTCAAACAAAGGGGCAATCGGTGCCCCACAGGTTGCAAACTCTCCTGCTGTCTCCTTTCACAATTTCACATTATTGATTTATGTATCAATTTTCAATAGCGATTTCGATCGCTTTCCATCCTTATTGCCCCCGACCACCCTTATTACCTCGGCCACCCTTATCACCCCAACCCACACCTTATTTCACCACGTTGCGGCGCGCAACACGACCCCGCCTTACAGTTGAAAACACAACAATTTCAAACAGCAGATAATGTACTACACTCAATTTCAACAAGTTCAAATAAGCAACTTACACATTGGTTCATGTTCTCAATTTCTTCTCAATTCAATATCACAACCATGTTACAAGTATTCCAAAATCGAAAATGCCCACATAATCATGTTCAACAATTCACCACAATTAAGGTGTTTCAAATTCCTTCCACAATAAGCCAAATATGCCATCACAATGGTTGTTCCCAATTCTTTGCCAACCTCGATTACCTTTTTATCTTTCAATTCATATTTCATACCACACATAGTTCAACATCAATCAAATGCTCAACAAGGAAATCAAAGGATTACGTAAAATTTCTCAATTTGACACATGCCAAACAATTCGCACACATTTGGGCGATTTTACAAGAATCAAAATTAGCCATACATACCTGGTGATGATGTTTTTCCTCCTACTTTATGCTTACCCAAGATATCCTACTCTTCCCAACCTTGTTCTTGAAGACTCTTACTTCTACTCACTTCTTTTTACTAGAAATCAAGTTTAATAATCATGCATGAGTGTAAAAATTCTATTTTCAAAAGCTATTATATGCAAACCTCTCCTTACCCAATTAAAACTGAAAATCAAAGAAAATAGTTAGGGTTTTTACCTTGAAAATATTGGGGAAGTTGAATCCTTGCCCTAGAATCCCTTGGAATTAAGTAGTTGGAACAATCTTTGAAGATGAAAGATTTCTCTCTCTAAAAACCCTCTCTTCTCTCTCTAATTTTTGGTAAGATAATATGATAAAATGAAGAAGAAAGGTGTTATATTAAAGAAGAGATCGGGTCAAAATGTTACAAAAATCTGGGCCGGGGTCAAATATGCGGTCACTATGCGACCGCAGAATCAACATGCGGTCCGCATAGTGACCGCAGAATGGCTCAAAAAATTACGCAGGTTCTGTTAAGACATGCGGTCACTATGCGGACCGCATGTTGATTCTGCGGTCGCAAAAGTGCACCGCAGATTGACATGCGATCGCATATCGACCGCACTTTTGGCACGATTTTGGGCAACTCTCTGGAACGATTTGCGGCAAGAATGCGGTCCGCATGTCAGGTTTGCGGTCGCATTCTTGACCGCAGAATTGACACTTTTCTGGAAAAATTGATTCTCTACATTTTTGAAACTTAAATCACTACCAAGGGTCCGAACCGCGGCGAGCTTGCGAGCCGCGAAGAATTCTACGCATTCCTAGCACATTATTCGGACCATGACACTATAGCTACTAGGTTTTATGCACAAAAATTTTACGGGGCCTTACATCCTCCCCCCCTTAAGATCATTCGTCCTCGAATGAGGATTCTGAAATAAATGAGTTGGTTTTGAAAGACATGATATGCAACCATCAAAATTTTGACTAACTCTTATATTTTAGAAAAATTTCGCCGGAGTTTCCTTTGTATTATGGACATATCCACCTGTCAGAGGGCCCCCGAAACACATTACCAAACAACAATATACAACTACAACACTTTTCACAACTAGTATACACTTTCTTACCTCAACGAATGCACATATTCTATCACATTGTTACAATTGCACATAAACTAGTCACTTCAATGAATTCTTACCTTATTTAACCATTTTAACACACCATGTACACTTAACAAACCATTACCAATCTAAACTTACTATTAGTTGTTTATTTAACACGCGAATCTTTCTAAGGCTTCCATTTATCAAGAAAGGCTCAAATGAACCAATGTGACAACACATTAAATTCATTACAAAATGAAGGAGACTTTACTAACACTAAGAGAGAAACGACTTGGACAAAATGACAATTACTAGGAGTAGAAGGGTCACCTAATTTCTTCTAGGCTTGATCAAACAAATGGGGGTACTTTTCTTTCATCTCTTTTTCTGCTTCCCACGTGGCCTCCTCAACTTGTTGACTTCGCCACAATACTTTAACAGAGGCAACTTCCTTATTTCTCAACTTACGGACTTGCCTATCAAGAATGGCAACTGGAACTTCTTCATATGACAAATTTTCATTAACCTCTATAGCTTCGACTGGCATGATGGTGGATGGATCTCCAATCACTTTCTTCAACATGGACACATGGAATACCGGATGCACTGATGACATCTCATGAGGCAACTCTAGCCTATAAGCAACTTGACCAATCCTTTGAACGATCCGATATGGCCCGACATACCTAGGACTCAATTTCCCTTTCTTTCCGAATCGCATGACTCCCTTCATAGGAGATACCCTCAAGAACACCCAATCATCGACTTGAAACTCCAAATCCCTTCGACGAACGTCTGCATAGGATTTTTGGCGACTCTGTGCTGTTTTCATTCTCTCCTGAATAACCTTGACCTTTTCCATAGCTTCGTACACCATATCTGGCCCTAACAATTCCGCTTCACCTACCTCAAACCACCCGATTGGCGATCTACATCTTCTCCCGTACAATGCCTCAAACGGGGCCATTTGAATGCTAGCATGATAGCTGTTATTGTAAGCAAATTCTATCAGTGGCAAGTGTTCATCCCAACTACCTTTAAAATCTAAGACACAAGCCCGCAACATATCTTCAAGCGTCTGAATGGTCCGCTCGGCCTGTCCATCGGTCTGTGGATGGAAAGCTGTGCTGAGATTCACCTGAGTTCCCAAACCTTGCTGAAACTTCTTCCAAAAGTTAGCTGTGAACTGAGCCCCGCGATCTGAGATGATAGAAAGTGGAGTGCCATGAAGTCTTACTATCTCCTGGATGTACAATCTTGCATATTGCTCCGCAATATCAGTGGACTTGACAGGCAGGAAGTGAGCTGATTTGGTGAGTCGATCTACTATCACCCATACTGAATCGAACTTACGCCGAGTGCGAGGTAACCCCACCACGAAATCCATATTGATCATCTCCCATTTCCACCTTGGTATTTCTATAAGCTGAGTTAATCCACCAGGCCGTTGATGCTCGGCCTTCACTTGTTGACAGTTCGGACATTTAGCTACAAAGCCTGCCACATCCCTTTTTATACCGTTCCACCAATAAATCTCCTTGAGATCGTGATACATTTTCGTTGTACCAGGGTGCACAGAATACCTGGAAGTATGAGCCTCTGCCATCACTCTTTCCCGAAGCTCGTCCACATCCGGAACACATAGCCTATCTTGACACCGCAATACACCATCTTCGCTGCTGAGTACAAATGCTGAGGTCTTGTCATTCATGACTGCTTCCTTCACCCGAACCAATGCTGGATCCATGAACTATTTTTCCTTGATTTCCGCGACCAACGATGATTCTGCTCCATTATGCACCAAGATATCCCCCTCGTCCGACGCCGAAATACGAACCCCCAAGCTGGCTAATTGGTAGACCTCTCGAGCCAGGGGTCTCTGATCCACACCCAAATGAGCCAAACTACCCATGGATTTCCGACTAAGAGCGTCAGCTACCACATTTGCCTTCCCTGGATGGTACAATATGTCCACATCATAGTCCTTGAGTAGTTCTAACCACCGCCGCTGTCTCAGATTCAGCTCTTTCTGCTTGAACAAATACTGGAGGCTCTTGTGGTCCGAAAACACATCTACATGAACCCCATAAAGATAGTGTCGCCATATTTTCAAGGCAAACACAACAGCTGCAAGTTCCAAATCATGCGTCGGATAATTCTTCTCATGATTCTTGAGTTGCCTGGAAGCATAAGCTATAACCTTTCCGTGCTGCATCAATACACATCCCAAACCGACTCTGGAGGCATCACAATAGACTACAAATCCCTCTCTGCCTTCTGGCAAGGCCAATACTGGTGCCGAGGTCAATCTTGACTTCAGTTCTTGGAAACTTTTCTCACATGCTTCGGACCACTGGAACTTAACTGCTTTCTGCGTCAATTTAGTCAATGGGGAGGCGAGGGTTGAGAATCCCTCTACAAACCTCCGATAGTACCCTGCCAGACCCAAAAAGCTGCGAATCTCTGTCGGGGTCGTGGGTCTAGGCCAATCTTTCACTGCCGCAATCTTCTGAGGATCCACCATAATTCCCTCACTGGAAATAACATGCCCTAGAAAAGCTACTGACTCCAACCAAAACTCACATTTTGAGAACTTGGCATACAATTGATGCTGAAGAAGGGTCTGCAATGCTGCTCTGAGGTGAACGGCATGATCTTCCCTGCTCCGAGAGTAGACGAGAATATCGTCAATGAATACAATCACAAAGGAATCTAGGAATGGCTTGAAAACCCGATTCATAAGGTCCATGAAAGCTGCTGGGGCATTGGTTAGCCCAAAAGACATGACCAAAAACTCGAAGTGACCATAACGAGTTCTGAAGGCGGTCTTAGGAATATCCTCCTCCCTGATTTTTAACTGGTGGTACCCAGACCGTAAATCAATCTTTGAGAAGAACTTCGCTCCCTGCAATTGGTCAAACAGATCATCCACTCGAGGCAATGGATATTTATTCTTGATGGTGACTTTGTTGAGATGCCGATAATCAATACACATTCGAAATGACCCATCCTTCTTTCTGACAAAGAGAACCGGAGCACCCCATGGCGACACACTCGGTCGTATGAACCCTTTCTCTAATAAATCCCTCAACTCCTCCTTTAACTCCCTTAACTCTGCTGGCGCCATTCTGTAAGGTGGAATGGATATTGGCTGAGTATCTGGCAATACATCAATTCCGAAATCAATCTCCCTATCCGCGGGATGCCTGGAAGCTCATCTGGAAACACTTCAGGAAATTCATTCACAATTGGCACAGACTCGAGGATAGGCACATCTGAGGTGGTGTCCGTCACCCGGACGAAATGATAGATACACCCCTTCTTAATCATCTTCGAAGCCTTAAGGTAGGAAATAAACCTACCCCTCGGCACTACACCATTTCCTCTCCATTCAATAACCGGCTCGTTAAGGAACTCGAGCCTCATAACTCTCGTTCGACAGTCAAGTTTGGCAAAGCACGAATAGAGTCAATCCATCCCCATAATTACATCAAAATCTACCATCCCAAGCTCAATAAGATCGGCCGTGGTATCACGACCACCCACCATAACAACACAATTCCTATAGACTCGTGAGGCTGCAATAGAATCACCAATAGAAGTCGACACAGAGAACGGCTCATGAAGCTGTTCGGGTTCTATCCCAAAACTTGAAGCAATGAATGGAGTAACATAAGACAAGGAGGACCCTGGATCAATAAGGGCATAGCAATCAATAGTCTGAACAGACATGATACCTGTAACAACATCCGGAGAAGCCTCGGCATTTTGGCGGCCACTCAATGCATAGAACCGGCTAGGTCCACCCCTACCCCGAGCTCCACCCCTAGCCGCACCACGCCCCGCCGACGCCGGAGTACGCGCCGACGACGTAGCACCGAAGAACCCGATGACCGAGCGGCATCCCCTACCTATACCCCCGACGGGCGCACGGCAATCCCGCCGAACGTGACCTCTCACCCCGCACCCGAAGCACACCGGAAGGTCGAGGTAGCAAGTTTTCGTATGAAATCTCCCACACTCGGGGCACGTAGGTCTCCCCCGCTCGCCGGGATCTCACCCCGTGACGACCGGCACCGACGAGACCTCCCCGTCGTCCGAACCGGTGTCTCGAGTAACCGCCTCGCCGACGATCGTGTACGGATGGCGGTGCACTCGCGGAGGACCGAGCATATGACCGGGATGGCCCCGATGACCCCTTCCCCGGAAGTGATCTCCCCGAACGACCCATTGACCGGCCCCACTCGCTACTTTCTTCTCGCACGAATCTTCACCTCCTCGGCCTCTCGTGGCCCGAGCAAACCCCACGATCCTCCCATAGTTCATGTCCGAGTGCAAAGCTGCTGTGGCGGCCTCATTCACTACCAAAGGGCTAAGGCCCCGAACAAACCGTCGAACCCGGGCATCCATGGTCGACACTAAATGAGGAGCATACTTGGACAACCTTACGAACTCCATGTGATACTCCCAAACACTCATACTGCCCTGTTTGAGAACCTCGAACTCAGTGGCACGGGCTGCCATTGCCTCAACAAGTAAGAAGTGGTCCATAAATGCATCCACGAACTCATCCCATCTGGCCGGAGGGCTCCCTTCCTCACGGGAATCCTCCCACATTTCGAACCATGAACGTGCCGCTCCCTTCAGCCTGTAAGAGGCCAACTCTACCCCCTCTATATCTGTAGCCTTCATCACTCTGAGGGTCTTGTATATCTCATCAAGGAATTCCTGTGGGTCAGCCTCTGGATCGGTACCTGAAAATTCTGGAGGAGCCAATCGCAAGAATTGATGGACTCTGGAGCCAAAGGAATCTCCCTGTCCGCTGGAGGACGCAGGGGCATCATGGGATCTCTGGGCCTGGGCGGCCACTAACTGTGTTAACATATGAATGGCTCCCCTAAGATCTTCATTAGAGATACCAGAGCCCGAAGCGGGAACTGTATCTGAGTCAGGAACACTGGCAGGAGGAATGGTAGCATCCTCTGCCGCAGCTGGAATAGGGACACTTGGGTTTTGAACAGATGGGCCAGGCAAATTCGGGACTGGTGGGTCATTCTCTCCCACGGCATCGGGTACATGATTAACAGCTGCACTTGGGCCCGCATTGGCCCTAAGGCCGAGTCTAGCCTTCTTCTTAGGTGCCATATTCTGAAAATTTGGGAACAAGGCACGAATTAGACACGGATATTTCCACATTGCACTTTACCGCACGATATAGATTAACAAAGAAGTAGGTAAATTCCTAAATGCCCGTGTAGCCCCCTACTTATATGATGTGGTCGACAACACACCTATAAGAAGGGCACTACTAGACACGGCCTCCGAGACATCCTAGGACACTTTAAAACCTTAAGCTCTGATACCAAGTTTGTCACGCCCCAAATCGAGGAACATGACCGGCGCCTGACCGGGTTGCCCCAGTCAAGCGGACCTGGGTGCCTTTCATTCCCACGCGTTACCCCTGTGTTGACTATTTCTCATTAACCAAATATATTACTAACCATGAATGATTTCACATTAAACAAATAAAACGATACGAGTGATTCATTAACAAGATTTCAATTTTTACAACGCCCGACATAACACAATATATATACATAAGACTGGAGTCCCACAGTTTACATGTCTACAGAGCCTCTAGGATACAAAAGGGAAGTACAGTACTTGCCGGTAACAAGGCTCCGGCTATACCTTACAAAAACCAAAATGAAATCTAAACCAAAGTGGCATGAACCACACAAGGCCCCGAGGAAGAAAGGGGCTCACCAAAAACGGGCAGTGGAGGATGAAAGATACTACTGCCGATGAGCTGAAGTGCCTGCTACCGATCCACCTACAATCATGACACGAATGTAGCGCCCCCGGCAAAAGGGACGTCACACTTGAATTGTACTGGTATGTATGGACAAACTTTGTCCCAAGTAAACTCAAGCCATTAAATTACATCAACAATTAATTAAGCCACCCAACCATGTTTCCACATTTTCCTTATTTCAAATAATTCTCAACACAAAGCACTTTCTACAATCAACCAATTTAACAATAACCAATCAATCACGTAAAGCACAAGTAGTCAAACAAAGGGGCATATCGCAAAATGCACCGCAGATTTGACAGTCTCCTTTCACAATTTCACATTATTGATTTATGTATCAATTTTCAATAGCGATTTCGATCGCTTTCCATCCTTATTGCCCCCGACCACCCTTATTACCTCGGCCACCCTTATCACCCCAACCCACACCTTATTTCACCACGTTGCGGCGCGCAACACGACCCCGCCTTACAGTTGAAAACACAACAATTTCAAACAGCAGATAATGTACTACACTCAATTTCAACAAGTTCAAATAAGCAACTTACACATTGGTTCATGTTCTCAATTTCTTCTCAATGCAATATCACAACCATGTTACAAGTATTCCCAAAATCGAAAATGCCCACATAATCATGTTCAACAATTCACCACAATTAAGGTGTTTCAAATTCCTTCCACAATAAGCCAAATATGCCATCACAATGGTTGTTCCCAATTCTTTACCAACCTCGATTACCTTTTTATCTTTCAATTCATATTTCATACCACACATAGTTCAACATCAATCAAATGCTCAACAAGGAAATCAAAGGATTACGTAAAATTTCTCAATTTGACACATGCCAAAACAATTCGCACACATTTGGGCGATTTTACAAGAATCAAAATTAGCCATACATACCCGGTGATGATGTTTTTCCTCCTACTTTATGCTTACCCAAGATATCCTACTCTTGCCAACCTTGTTCTTGAAGACTCTTACTTCTACTCACTTCTTTTACTAGAAATCAAGTTTAATAATCATGCATGAGTGTAAAAATTCTATTTTCAAAAGCTATTATATGCAAACCTCTCTTTACCCAATTTAAAACTGAAAATCAAAGAAAATAGTTAGGGTTTTTACCTTGAAAATATTGGGGAAGTTGAATCCTTGCCCTAGAATCCCTCGGAATTAAGTGGTTGGAACAATCCTTGAAGATGAAGAACTTCTCTCTCTAAAACCACTCTCTTCTCTCTCTAATTTTGGTGAGATGATATGATAAAATGAAGAAGAAAGGTGTTATATTAAAGAAGAGATCGGGTCAAAATGTTACAAAAATCTGGGCCGGGGTCAATATGCGGTCACTATGCGACCGCAGAATCCACATGCGGTCCGCATAGTGACCGCAGAATGGCTCAAAAAATTACGCAGGTTCTGTTAAGACATGCGGTCACTATGCGGACCGCATGTTGATTCTGCGGTCGCAAAAGTGCACCGCAGATTTGACATGCGATCGCATATCGACCGCACTTTTGACACGATTTTGGGCAACTCTCCGGAACGATTTGCGGTCAGAATGCGGTCCGCATGTCAGGTTTGCGGTCGCATTCTTGACCGCATATTTGACATTTTTCTGGAAAACTTTATTCTCTACATTTTTGACACTTAAATCACTACCAAGGGTCCGAACCGCGGCGAGCTTGCGAGCCGCGAAGAATTCTACGCATTCCTAACACATTATTCGGACCATGACACCACAGCTACTAGGTTTTATGCACAAAAATTTTACGGGGCCTTACATCCTCCCCCCCTTAAGATCATTCGTCCTCGAATGAGGATTCTGAAATAAATGAGTTGGTTTTGAAAGACATGATATGCAACCATCAAAATTTTGACTAACTCTTATATTTTAGAAAAATTTCGCCAGCGTTTCCTTTGTATTATGGACATATCCACCTGTCATAGGGCCCCCGAAACACGTTACCAAACAACAATACACAAATACAATACTTTCACAACTAGTATACACTTTCTTACCTCAATGAATGCACATATTCTATCACATTGTTACAATTGCACACAAACTAATCACTTCAATGAGTTCTTACCTTATTTAACCATTTTAACACCATGTACACTTAACAAACCATTACCAATCTAAACTTACTATTAGTTGTTTATTTAACACTCGAATCTTTCTAAGGCTTCCATTTATCAAGAAAGGCTCAAATGAACCAACGTGACAACACATTAAATTCATTACAAAATGAAGGAGACTTTACTAACACTAAGAGAGAAACGACTTGGACAAAATGACAATTACTAGGAGTAGAAGGGTCACCTAATTTCTTCTAGGCTTGATCAAACAAATGGGGGTACTTTTCCTTCATCTCTTTTTTCGCTTCCCATGTGGCCTCCTCAACTTGTTGACTTCGCCACAATACTTTAACAGAGGCAACTTCCTTATTTCTCAACTTACGGACTTGCCTATCAAGAATGGCAACCGGAACTTCTTCATATGACAAATTTTCATTAACCTCTATAGCTTCGACTGGCATGATGGTGGATGGATCTCCAATCACTTTCTTCAACATGGACACATGGAATACCGGATGCACTGATGACATCTCATGAGGCAACTCTAGCCTATAAGCAACTTGACCAATCCTTTGAACGATCCGATATGGCCCGACATACCTAGGACTCAATTTCCCTTTCTTTCCGAATCGCATGACTCCCTTCATAGGAGATACCCTCAAGAACACCCAATCATCGACTTGAAACTCCAAATCCCTTCGACGAACGTCCGCATAGGACTTTTGACGACTCTGTGCTGTTTTCATTCTCTCCTGAATAACCTTGACCTTTTCCATAGCTTCGTACACCATATCTGGCCCTAACAATTCCGCTTCACCTACCTCAAACCACCCGATTGGCGATCTACATCTTCTCCCGTACAATGCCTCAAACGGGGCCATTTGAATGCTAGCATGATAGCTGTTATTGTAAGCAAATTCTATCAATGGCAAGTGTTCATCCCAATTACCTTTAAAATCTAAGACACAAGCCCGCAACATATCTTCAAGCGTCCGAATGGTCCGCTCGGCCTGTCCATCGGTCTGTGGATGGAAAGCTGTGCTGAGATTCACCTGAGTTCCCAAACCTTGCTGAAACTTCTTCCAAAAGTTAGCGGTGAACTGAGCCCCGCGATCTGAGATGATAGAAAGTGGAGTGCCATGAAGCCTTACTATCTCTTTGATGTACAATCTTGCATATTGCTCCGCAATATCAGTGGACTTGACAGGCAGGAAGTGAGCTGATTTGGTGAGTCGATCTACTATCACCCATACTGAATCGAACTTACGCCGAGTGCGAGGTAACCCCACCACGAAATCCATATTGATCATCTCCCATTTCCACCTTGGTATTTCTATAAGCTGAGTTAATCCACCGGGCCGTTAATGCTCAGCCTTCACTTGCTGGCAGTTTGGGCATTTAGCTACAAATCTCGCCACATCCCTTTTTATACCGTTCCACCAATAAATCTCCTTAAGATCATGATACATCTTCATGGAACCTGGGTGCACAGAATACCTGGAAGTATGAGCCTCTGCCATCACTCTTTCCCGAAGCTCGTCCACATCCGGAACACATAGCCTATCTTGACACCGCAATACACCATCTTCGCCGCTGAGTACAAATGCTGAGGTCTTGTCATTCATGACTGCTTCCTTCACCCGAACCAATGCTGGATCCATGAACTATTTTTCCTTGATTTCCGCGACCAATGACGATTCTGCTCCATTATGCACCAAGATATCCCCCTCGTCTGACGCCGAAATACGAACCCCCAAGCTGGCTAATTGGTAGACCTCTCGAGCCAGGGGTCTCTGATCCACACCCAAATGAGCCAAACTACCCATGGATTTTCGACTAAGAGCGTCGGCTACCACATTTGCCTTCCCTGGATGGTACAATATGTCCACATCATAGTCCTTGAGTAGTTCTAACCACCGCCGCTGTCTCAGATTCAGCTCTTTCTGCTTGAACAAATACTGGAGGCTCTTGTGGTCCGAAAACACATCTACATGAACCCCATAAAGATAGTGTCGCCATATTTTCAAGGCAAACACAACAGCTGCAAGTTCCAAATCATGCGTCGGATAATTCTTCTCATGATTCTTGAGTTGCCTGGAAGCATAAGCTATAACCTTTCCGTGCTGCATCAATACACATCCCAAACCGACTCTGGAGGCATCACAATAGACTACAAATCCCTCTGTGCCTTCTGGCAAGGCCAATACTGGTGCCGAGGTCAATCTTGACTTCAGTTCTTGGAAACTTTTCTCACATGCTTCGGACCACTGGAACTTAACTGCTTTCTGCGTCAATTTAGTCAACGGGGAGGCGAGGGTTGAGAATCCCTCTACAAACCTCCGATAGTACCCTGCCAGACCCAAAAAGCTCTGCGAATCTCTGTCGGGGTCGTGGGTCTAGGCCAATCTTTCACTGCCGCAATCTTCTGAGGATCCACCATAATTCCCTCACTGGAAATAACATGCCCTAGAAAAGCTACGGACTCCAACCAAAACTCACATTTTGAGAACTTGGCATACAATTGATGCTGAAGAAGGGTCTGCAATGCTGCTCTGAGGTGAACGGCATGATCTTCCCCGCTCCGAGAGTAGATGAGAATATCGTCAATGAATACAATCACAAAGGAATCTAGGAATGGCTTGAAAACCCGATTCATAAGGTCCATGAAAGCCGCTGGGGCATTGGTTAGCCCAAAAGACATGACCAAAAACTCGAAGTGACCATAACGAGTTCTGAAGGCGGTCTTAGGAATATCCTGCTCCCTGATTTTTAACTGGTGGTACCCAGACCGTAAATCAATCTTTGAGAAGAACTTTGCTCCCTGCAATTGGTCAAACAGATCATCCACTCGAGGCAAAGGATATTTATTCTTGATGGTGACTTTGTTGAGCTGCCGATAATCAATACACATTCGAAGTGACCCATCCTTCTTTCTGACAAAGAGAACCGGAGCACCCCATGGCGACACACTCGGTCGTATGAACCCTTTCTCTAATAAATCCCTCAACCGCTCCTTTAACTCCCTTAACTCTGCTGGCGCCATTCTGTAAGGTGGAATGGATATTGGCTGAGTATCCGGCAATACATCAATTCCGAAATCAATCTCCCTATCCGGCGGGATGCCTGGAAGCTCATCTGGAAACACTTCAGGAAATTCATTCACAATTGGCACGGACTCGAGGGTAGGCACATCTGAGGTGGTGTCCGTTACCCGAACCAAGTGATAGATACACCCCTTCTTAATCATCTTCGAAGCCTTAAGGTAGGAAATAAACCTACCCCTTGGCACTACACCATTTCCTTTCCATTCAATGACTGGCTCGTTAGGGAACTCGAGCCTCATAACTCTCGTTCGACAGTCAAGTTTGGCAAAGCACGAATAGAGCCAATCCATCCCCACAATTACATCAAAATCTACCATCCCAAGCTCAATAAGATCGGCTGTGGTATCACGACCACCCACCGTAACAACACAATTCCTATAGACTCGTGAGGCCGTAATAGAATCACCAATAGGAGTCGACACAGAGAACGGCTCATGAAGCTGTTCGGGTTCTATCCCAAAGCTTGAAGCAATGAATGGAGTAACATAAGACAAGGAGGACCCTGGATCAATAAGGGCATAGCAATCAATAGTCTGAACAGACATGATACCTGTAACAACATCCGGAGAAGCCTCGGCATTTTGGCGGCCACTCAATGCATAGAATCGGCTAGGTCCACCCCTACCCCGAGCTCCACCCCTAGCCGCACCACGCCCCGCTGATGCCGGAGTACGCGCTGATGACGTAGCAACCGAAGAACCGGATGACTGAGCAGCATCCCCTACCTATACCCCGACGGGGCGCACGGCAGCCCCGCCGAACGTGACCTCTCACCCCGCACCCGAAGCACACCGGAAGGTCAGGCGTAGCAAGTTTTCGTATGAAATCTCCCACACTCGGGGCACGTAGGTCTCCCCGCCGCCGGGATCTCACCCCGTGATGACCGGACCGACGAGACCTCCCCGCCGTCCGAACCGTGTCTCGAGTAATCGCCTCGCCGATGATCGTGTACGGACGGCGGTGCACTCGCGAGGACCGAGCATATGACCGGGATGGCCCCGATGACCCCTTCCCCGGAAGTGATCTCCCCGAACGACCCATTGACCGGCCCTCGTCGCTACTTTCTTCTCGCACGAACCTTCACCTCCCCGGCCTCCGTGGCCTCGAGCAAACCCCACGATCCTCCCATAGTTCATGTCCGAGTGCAAAGCTGCTGTGGCGGCCTCATTCACTACCAAAGGGCTAAGGCCCCGAACAAACCGTCGAACCCGGGCATCCATGGTCGACACTAAATGACGAGCATACTTGGACAACCTTACGAACTCCATGCGATACTCCCAAACACTCATACTGCCTGTTTGAGAACCTCGAACTCGGTGGCACGGGCCGCCATTGCCTCAGCGGTCAGAAGTGGTCCATAAATGCATCCACGAACTCATCCCATCTGGCCGGAGGGCTCCCTTCCTCACGGGAATCCTCCCATATTTCGAACCATGAACGTGCCGCTCCCTTCAGCCTGTAAGAGGCCAACTCTACCCCCTCTATATCTGTAGCCTTCATCACTCGAGGGTCTTGTATATCTCATCAAGGAATTCCTGTGGGTCAGCCTCTGGATCGGTACCTGAAAATTCTGGAGGGGCCAATCACAAGAACTGGTGGACTCTGGAGCCAAAGGAATCTCCCTGTCCGCTGGAGGATGCAGGGGCATCATGGGATCTCTGGGCCTGGGCGGCCACTAACCGTGTTAACATATGGATGGCTCCCCTAAGTTCTTCATTAGAGATACCAGAGCCCGAAGCGGGAACTGTATCTGAGTCAGGAACACTGGCAGGAGGAATGGTGGCATCCTCTGCCGCAGCTGGAATAGGGACACTTGGGTTTTGAACGTGAACAGATGGGCCAGGCAAATTCGGGACTGGTGGGTCATTCTCTCCCACGGCATCGGGTACATGATTAACAGCTGCACTTGGGCCGGCATTGGCCCTAAGGCCGAGTCTAGCCTTCTTCTTAGGTGCCATATTTTGAAAATTTGGGAACAAGGCACGAATTAGACACAGATATTTCCACGTTGCACTTTACCGCACGATATAGATTAACAAAGAAGTAGGTAAATTCCTAAATGCCCGTGTAGCCCCCTACTTATATGATGTGGTCGACAACACACCTATAAGAAGTGCACTACTAGACACGGCTCCGAGACATCCTAGGACACTTTAAAACCTTAAGCTCTGATACCAAGTTTGTCACGCCCCAAATCGAGGAACATGACCGGCGCCTGACCGGGTTGCCCCAGGCGGACCTGGGTGCCTTTCATTCCCACGCGTTACCCCTGTGTTGATTGTTTCTCATTAACCAAATATCTTACTAACCATGAATGATTTCACATTAAACAAATAAAACCATACGAGTGATTCATTAACAAGTTTGTAATTTTTACAACGCCCGACATAACATAATATATATATAATACTGGAGTCCCACAGTTTACATGTCTACAGAGCCTCTAGGATACAAAAGGGAAGTACAGTACTTGCCGGTAACAAGGCTCCGGCTATACCTTACAAAAAAAAACAAAATGAAATCTAAACCAAAGTGGCATGAACCACACAAGGCCCCGAGGAAGAAAGGGGCTCACCAAAAACGGGCAGTGGAGGATGAAAGATACTACTGCCGATGAGCTGAAGTGCCTGCTACCGATCCACCTACAATCATGACACGAATGTAGCGCCCCCGGCAAAAGGGACGTCAGTACACTTAAATTGTACTGGTATGTATGGACAAACTTTGTCCCAAGTAAACTCAAGCCATTAAATTACATCAACAATTAATTAAGCCAACCAACCATGTTTCCACATTTTCCTTATTTCAAATAATTCTCAACACAAAGCACTTTCTACAATCAACCAATTTAACAATAACCAATCAATCACGTAAAGCACAAGTAGTCAAACAAAGGGGCAATCAGTGCCCCACAGGTTGCAAACTCTCCTGCTGTCTCCTTTCACAATTTCACATTATTGATTTATGTATCAATTTTCAATAGCGATTTCGATCGCTTTCCATCCTTATTGCCCCCGACCACCCTTATTACCTCGGCCACCCTTATCACCCCAACCCACACCTTATTTCACCACGTTGCGGCGCGCAACACGACCCCGCCTTACAGTTGAAAACACAACAATTTCAAACAGCAGATAATGTACTACACTCAATTTCAACAAGTTCAAATAAGCAACTTACACATTGGTTTATGTTCTCAATTTCTTCTCAATTCAATATCACAACCATGTTACAAGTATTCCAAAATCGAAAATGCCCACATAATCATGTTCAACAATTCACCACAATTAAGGTGTTTCAAATTCCTTCCACAATAAGCCAAATATGCCATCACAATGGTTGTTCCCAATTCTTTACCAACCTCGATTACCTTTTTATCTTTCAATTCATATTTCATACCACACATAGTTCAACATCAATCAAATGCTCAACAAGGAAATCAAAGGATTACGTAAAATTTCTCAATTTGACACATGCCAAAACAATTCGCACACATTTGGGCGATTTTACAAGAATCAAAATTAGCCATACATACCTGGGTGATGATGTTTTTCCTCCTACTTTATGCTTACCCAAGATATCCTACTCTTGCCAACCTTGTTCTTGAAGACTCTTACTTCTACTCACTTCTTTTTACTAGAAATCAAGTTTAATAATCATGCATGAGTGTAAAAATTCTATTTTCAAAAGCTATTATATGCAAACCTCTCCTTACCCAATTAAAACTGAAAATCAAAGAAAATAGTTAGGGTTTTTACCTTGAAAATATTGGGGAAGTTGAATCCTTGCCCTAGAATCCCTTGGAATTAAGTAGTTGGAACAATCTTCGAAGATGAAGAACTTCTCTCTCTAAAAACCCTCTCTTCTCTCTCTAAATTTTGGTAAGATGATATGATAAAATGAAGAAGAAGTGTGTTATATTAAAGAAGAGATCGGGTCAAAATGTTACAAAAATCCGGGTCGGGGTCAATTATGCGGTGCACTATGCGACCGCAGAATCAACATGCGGTCCGCATAGTGACCGCAGAATTGCCCCAAATTTTACGCAGGTTCTGTTAAGACATGCGGTCACTATGCGGACCGCATGTTGATTCTGCGGTCGCAAAAGTGCACCGCAGATTGACATGCAATCGCATATCGACCGCACTTTTGGCACGATTTTGGGCAACTCTCTGGAACGATTTGCGGCAAGAATGCGGTCCGCATGTCAGGTTTGCGGTCGCATTCTTGACCGCATATTTGACACTTTTTCGGAAAAATTATTTCTCTACATTTTTGAAACTTAAATCACTACCAATGGTCCGAACCGCGGCGAGCTTGCGAGCCGCGAAGAATTCTACGCATTCCTAACACATTATTCGGACCATGACACCACAGCTACTAGGTTTTATGCACAAAAATTTTACGGGGCCTTACACCATTTGCCCATTCAATACCTTAATTTTCTAAAGTTCAAGCCTAGGGCTAAATCCTTCATAAATTACCCCAAATTCCTCCATATTCATGATATAATTGCATAATATTATCAATACTAATCATAGTTTATGTCCATAGTTCATTACCTGATGATTTCCCTTGAGTTTCTCTTCAAAATTGCCCAAATCGACTCTAAAGCCGAGACCCAAATGTGTGAAATGTTTCTGAAATTTTCTAACTTCTGATACACTTAACTCATTGCGATTTTCGCTTCTGCGAACCATTTTCCGCCCCTGCAGAACCGCTTCTGAGACCAATTGTTCGCTCATGCGAACCCAGGCCTATTTGGCCAATTCCGCTCCTGCGATCCACGGACCGCTCCTACGGGTCCGCTCCTATGGAAATTCTTCCGCTCCTGCGAGAATGTCCGCTTCTACGATAAAGAGTCCGCTCCTGCGGACTCGCCTATGCGATCGATCTTCCGCTTCTGCGGACTTCCCATCTCGCCTCTTGACCGCTTCTGCGGTCTCCTCTTCGCTCCCGCGACGCCGCTTCAGCGGAGAAGATTTCCGCTTCTGCGAAGCCAAGCGCTTCTGCGCCCCTCGTCCTCTCCTGCGCCCCCATTTCCGCAGGAGCGAAAACAACAGAACCAGAACACAAATCTGCAATTTTCCATGTTTTCCTCCCGTTTATCCATTCGAAAACACCCTGAGGCCCCCGGGACCTCATCCAAACATGCCAACACACCTTAATACCTTATTCGAACTTGTTCCCATCTTCAAAACACGTCTAACAACATCAAAGTCCATAATTCACATCGAATTCAAGCCTAAATTCCTTAAAACTTTCTGAATTACACATTCAATCAAAAACCCGACCAAACAACGTCCGAATGACCTGAAATTTTGCGGACATATCAAAAATCACATAACGAAGCTACAGGAATTGTCCAAATTCCATTCCAACCCCCGGATCAAAATCTCACCTACCGATCGGATTTCGCCAAAATTCAACCTTAGCCAATTCAAGCCTATTTCAACACCGGACCTCCAAATTCAGTTCCTATCGCTCCCCTAAGTCACAAATCACCTCCCGGAACTACTCGAATCATCAGAATCCGATTCCGAGCCCTCTAACTAAATAGTCAACTCCAGGTTGACTTTTCATATTCAAGTTTCCTTCAAAAAGGCTATTTGCCTCATTTTCAATCCAAATCACTCCTAACTCACCCGATAGACTCTAACACTGATATAAAAATATAAAACACATAAATTCAAGTTAACGGGGTGGTAATTCCAGTGACAACGGGCCGGGTCATCACATTCTCCCCCTCTTAAGCAAACGTTCGTCCTCGAGCGTACAAGAGTGGTACTAGAAGCAACTCAATAGCTGAATGACTTTACCAAGCATATATTCGGGCGATCACACGTCACCCTATCTCTCATAAGCCTGAAAACACCATATAGCTGAAATATCACAGACCATCTGAACCATAAACCACAATGCACTTTCCGAAATCATATACCAATTGCTAATCCCATGCCTATACTCAGGATACACTAGAATCCACTACAATAACCCACACTCACCACTCCGGGTGAGATCATATGATGTATCAAACAACCCAATCACTCGAGACAATAGTCTCTAATCACAATAATTTCTCACGATAACCAAATACCAACTGAAAAAAAAAACCTTTTTCATTAGATAGAGTCTTGTTCCAACACCTTCATATCATGCCCACGGTAGCCGAACATGCGATATATCGAACCCATCTCTCAGGTCAACCATTCATGAATCCATTTCACTTTTAACTGATACCACAACAGATTTCGGACCCAAATCTCGGTATTACCTTTCTAACCCAGTGAAATCACATATGCTCGCTCTCCATAACGACTCAAATGATCATTTCGATTATAACACACGCACTGGTGATATGTCACCTCAACACCGGCCTAAGCGACGACGAGCACAATGCAGGCTCCAATAGAGACATTCACCAATCGTGAACATGTCGTGATGGCACCCTGTCCCCATGACTAGGTAAGCCTAACACGTTGCGGAATATACAAGTTATGAACATTAAATAATAAATAGCGAAAAAATAGCATAAAAAGAAATGTAATCCGTGTCGCTTGGAACATACATCCATCCAACACACTGTATAAAACACCACCAAGATCCGGAATCCCATGGGTAACACAGACTATAAGGGAATATACAACTATGGCTCTATGTATAAAGAGTATCTAACAACGAAGTGAAGGAAAAATATCTACTAGTACTAATAGAATAGAAGGAAGGCCTCCGGATCCGCGGACGTAGCAGATCATACCTCGAGGTCTCCCAAAATGCTGCTGAATCACCTGATATGAGTCTGTCCTGATGTACCTAAATATGCACAACAAAAGTGTGCAGAAGGGTAGCATGAGTACACCACGGCGGTACTCAGTAAGTGCCAAGCCTAACCTCGATGGAGTAGTGACGAGGAAGGTCAGGGCCCTACTGAGTGAAATCAATAATAAAATGACAATAACAATAATGAGCAGTTTAAACGACAACAATCTTTAAATAACAACAATAAAGTGATTACTACAACCGTCTACAAGTAAACTAACAACAAGTAACAACTCAATTAACAAGTCCAGGACATATGGGAATTGGACCTACAGTCCCATTAACAGTACCCCTGGGGAATCGAACCCGTAGCCCATGTCTTAATAATAAATCAATAACTCAGGATCTCCGGGAATCGAACCCGCAGTCCCTACAAATAACTCAGGATCTCGGGAATCGAACCCATAGTCCCTACCAATAACTAAGGATCTCAGGAATCGAACCCGCAGTCCCTACCAATAACTCAGGATCTCGGGAATCGAACCCGCAGTCCCAACCAATAACTCAGGATCTCGGGAATCGAACCCGCAGTCCCTACAAATATCACTTCGGGTCTCTGGGAATCGAACCCACAGCCCTGGGATCTCCGGGAATTGAACCCGCAGTCCACTAACACATCAAATAAAGAAAACACACAGAGAGAATATAATATGTTTAACTACAACTTCACCAAAACTAGTGCCAACAATTTATCAAGAACTTCAAGTAAGTCAACTAGGCAATTAGACATGTTGAATCCTAGCTAATCATGCTTTTCTAACTAATACCGGTAAAAGTAACACTTTTATCAGCTAAGAGCAGGAATATCACTAATCGGATAATTCAAGTAAGGTATGTGTTACGGCAACCAGCGCATGTACACGCCCGTCACCTCGCGTATAAGGCATTTAAACTATCACATAATATCCTAGGGGTGAAAGTTCCCCCACACGAGGTTAGACAAGCCACTTACCTCGACTCCGGTACAAAACCACTAAGAGACAACTCTCTTGCCGCGAATGTCGGCCTCCACAGGTGTAGTATCTGATAAAAATCAATAGAGTCACATCAAGATAGGTCAATTGGGCATTACACAATCAAAACAATTCAAAATACACCAAAACCCGACTTTCGGTACGCTTATCGAAAAATCACGAAAGTTATATATTCGGAACCCTCGTCTCAATACGAGTCTAAGCATATAAGATTTACCAAATTCGGACTCCATTTGCCCATTCAAAACCTTGATTTTCTAAAGTTCAAGCCTAGGGCTAAATCCTCCATAAATTACCCCAAATTCCTCCATTTTCATGATATAATTGCATAATATTATCAATACTAATCATAAGATGAGTCCATAGATAATTACCTGATGATTTCCCTTGAATCTCCCTCAAAAATTGCCCAAATCACCTCTTAAGCCGAGACCCTAAATGTGTGAAATGTTTAAGAAATTTCTAACTTCTGATACAATTAATCTTCTGCAATTTTCGCTTCTGCGGACCATTTCCGCCTCTGCGGAACCGCTTCTGCGACCACGTGGTCGCTTCTGCGAATCCCAGGTCTGGCTGGCCCATTCCGCTTTGCGAGCCTAGGGCCGCTTCCGCGAGGCCGCTCCTGCAGAATCTCCTCTGCTCCTGCGGAACTTTCCGCTTCCGCGCCTCAGAGTCCGCTCCAGTGGACTCGCTTAAGCGGTCAAGATTCCGCTTCTGCGGAACTTCCCTTCATGACCCTGGACCGCTTCTGCGATCCTCTTTCTGCATCAGCGATGCCGCCACTACGGACAGGATCCGCTTCAGCGATCACTTTCGCTCCTGCGCTCACTTGTCCGCTCCTGCTCTCCCATTTCCGCTGGAGCGAAAACAACAGAACAGAACACCAAACCTCAAATTTTCCATGTTTTCTCCCGTTTAACCATCCGAAAACACCCCGAGGCCCTCGGGACCTCATCCAAACACACCAACACATCCTAATACCTTATTCGAACTTGTTTCCAATCCTCAAAACACGCCTAACAACATCAAAACCCATAATTCACATCGACTTCAAGCCTAAATTTCTTAAAACTTTCCGAATTACACATTCGATCTAGAACCCAACCAAACGACGTCCGAATGACCTGAAAATTTGCGGACATATCCAAAATCACATAACGAAGCTACAGAAATTGTCGAAATTCCATTCCGACCCCCGGATCAAAATCTTGCCTAATGTTCGGATTCGTCAAAATTTCCAACTTCGGCATTTCAAGCCTAATTGAGCTACGGACCTCCAAAATACATTCCGAACGCGCTCCCAACCCCGAAATCACCTAACGGAGCTAATGGAACCGTCGGATTTCCGTTCCGAGGTCGTTTTAACATTGTTCCGGCTACGGACCATTTTCTATCTTTAAAGCTCTCATTTAGGGACTAAGTGTCCCAATATGCTCCAAATTGCAGAACCGACTCTCCCAGCAAACCACAATAGCAGAAATGAACTTAGGTGAACAGTTAAATTGTGGATTGGGGCGTAATTTTCTAAAACGATCGGCCGGGTCGTTACAGGCTCCAATAGAGACATCCGAACATACTCAAATCATGACAACTGTCTTCAACAAGAGAGCTGTAATACAATTCCTTTGTGCCATCATAACATAGAACTGAGATCGCATCTCGCATTATAGAAATAGAGTACATGACTCCTTCTCGAAAGGTCATAACATCACGTGGCCTTGCCACGATTCATGATTCTATCCAAACACTATTACTCATGAAGTACCTCTATTTACCAAGCTCAAAACGATCAGCCACGCACATATTTAGGTCTGAACCCAAGCAATCAACCTCACCCACGGTGAAACAATTAACGTATGCTATCAAATCCTGAAAGAACACAACCGATGTGCCATTCGCCAAGCGATACTCAATACAGACTCTTCCTCAGAAGCCAGGAGGTATTGTATACCAGGTAACATATAACTAACTTTATTTTCACATTACACTGTTGCGGCGTGCAACCCGCTCCAATGACATACCCGTGGCGGCGTGCCACCCGATCCAGATACCATACCTGCAAAAGGGAACGCACATCGGGTTAAGTTGCTCATTACAACAAACATATATAACCTCAAGCTCGGCCACATGAAACGCATCCGACAAAGTTCCTCAATACCAAAACTGTATCAATGGTAGATACCTCTACACTAACATTCGCCATGAAGGCCCAACTGACAAAGCAATACCCACCAGTCGTCCGTTGGTCCTGAGGTACAACTACCCCGCTGGAGCATACTCTGATGCACTCTGCTACGCAATTTGTGCCATACCATCATAGCCCATATCACATTAGTCTAGACAACCTGGCCCAATGATGACCAGTCAGCAATCAACTATCATAATTCAAATTCGTCATATCAAGTTGAGAGAGAAAGCCACTAGAGCCTCCGATTTTTAATAATCACAAAACGGTGTCGATACACATGATATGCAACCACCGCATAGGCGGACTAACGAGAGCGTCAAGTCTCCAACACATATATAACACATGAATCACAATGCCTGATCCCGTAGTCCACTGTACAGATACATAACGCACATCAAGCGTCCATTCATACCACGAAAGTCATTCAAAATTTTCACTATGCCATCTACGACTCAATTATTATAGTCGATCCAACAAGAGAATACCACCATACCACTGGATATTATCAGTTTACATTACCTTGTCCTTTTGGACCATATACCCCGCCAAATTACTAGAATAGCAGTACCATTTTCTTTAGTCACCAGAAAGATCGATTCTTTAAATCACCTGCAGCCGCCCGCGCTGCTAAATAATTTTAATGACTCCCCATATATTATGAACTAATAACAAAACCTTGAATATGCCATTATCAACTTTCCATAACACATCGCATATACCATACCACACTAAGATAACATGGAAATTCATATTCCTTTCCTACGCCGCAAACATCGGCGCACTCAACTAGTCAAGGGCTTTCATGATCCCATATAGAGAAAACTCATTACACATTCCAAGCCTTGCATACCAATAGGAAAAATACACTCATTTTCAAACCACGGTAAAACACATCATATACTCTTTCTCCCAATTACCTTGCATAAGTTAAATTGCCAAGACTGAGTCCTTATACCGATATCAAGTTACACAACTGCCAGCGCTCAAGAGCTTTGTTGCACAATATTTGCAAGACTCATTACTTCAAACATATACCAGGAATTAATCGTATTCCTTATCATACCGCTTCGATTTATTAACAAGTTGCTCCATTTACTCAATTTCTTTTCTGAACCATCTTTAACTTAGTATTAGCCTTTACTGTAGCACTACCATAACTCAACTCATGTTACCACACGAGACTCGTACATAAGACCACACGGTCTAAAACCCATAGGCCACTCTCAATGTTTCCCAGGAGTACCACATTCTACAATACTTGTTTTGAAGTACGTCATGCGATTTTTGAATTAGTATCACTACCTTCCAATACGGATACATAGAATCCCATCATTCACATAACATAGAACAAGTCTTGATCCCTTCTAACGAAAACACCGTCTTTAGCCACATACATAATTTTAAGGCATCCGTTACAAGCAAAATCGGGAACACCACAGGTCTATTCTCGGGCGTCATTTACCCTTATTCAGCTGTAATTCAACTGTCTTATTGAACAAAACCACTCGTGCCTTGCTAGAACTCTGACACCGCAAAACATGATTACATACAGATACAGTTAGCTATCTTTCTTTTCTATACACCGAACATTCTTTACCAACATAAGTTCATAACATCCTAGTATTTCTTCACATCTACGAAGCACCATAACCCTTATAAAAATTTCCCAACATACCTAGAGACAGAGCCAACACAGTACACAACAGTGCAATCAGTTAATCAACAACAACCTCCCCAACTTGGCTCGGAGCCATACATCAAAGCACTTTTAGCCACTCATAGCATTCTTACTCAAATGATGCCACAATGTTCTAGTTAGATTAAACTCAAGTCATTTGCAAGCTTCGGCGGAGATTCAAATCATCAGAAATATTGACAATTCTGCAATTCTTGTATTCATTCACACACAACAGTTAAGCCCATTCTTTAGATGACAAAATCTTTTCTAAGTCCCAAATTTTTCCAAATATTTTGATAGAGTT